>PVIR01031302.1:0-19513 GCA_004026965.1 Petromus typicus
GTACCTTTGCTTTGTTTTTTGAGATAAGGTCTCACTTTGTAGTTCAGGTTGGCCCTGAACTCACCATATAACCCAGGCTGGCCTCCAGCTCATGATGGTCTTCCTGCCTCAGCCTCCCTTGTACTTGGATTACAGACGTGTGCCACCACACCCAGCCCTCTTTTCATTTTGCCATTGTCTATACATGCACACACTTTAATTTTTTAATTTTTAATGATTACTTTAGAAAAAGTTTTAAAAGCAAAAACTTTACTATTTTTAAAATTTTTATTATTAATTTTTAAAACGACTTTACTGTTTGCACTCAGAACAAACTGGCATTAATATTTGGACATTTTAGTTTGTTTGTTTGTTTGAGACAGGGTCTCACTTTAGTTCAGGCTGGCCTTGAACTCAGTCTCAAACTCACATCACAGCAATCCTCCTGCCTCTGCCTCCCGAACGCTGGGATTGCAGGTGTGAGCCACCATGCCCGGCACTGTGGTATGTGGTACTGATTGCTGCTGGGTGTGAGTCTCCATGCCCAGTATGGTATGTGGTTAACCGAGGATCAAACCCGGGTCCTTGCGCTTGCAAGACAGGCGCCCGAACCACTGAGCTAAATCCTTGGCCCTTTGTTTTGGTTTTTGAGATAGTCTTGCTGTGTATCCCAGGCAGGCCTCAAACTCAAGTGGTTTCCTGCCTTGGCTTCCCAAGTGCTGAGATAACAACCACGCACCACCTGCCTGACTCAGTAAGCTTTTATAGAAAAAGGACTCAAGCACAATGGCAGGTGTCTGTCATCCCAGTCCCTGGGAGGCAGAGGCAGGAAGATGGCAAGTGTGAGAATGGCTAGGGATGGAGCTGGGTGCGTGGCCTGGTCCGGTCTCCCTGCTGGCCGTGTACACGCTTCCCGATTGTGGCTCTGTCCTGTCTGTGCTATGGCAGCCATAGCCCTGCACGGCCGACAGACACTTGTCCAGAGCGTGATGGGACTGTGACGATCAGAGTCTCGTGGCTGTGTGTTTTGTTTGCAGAGTGGAGGTAGTAGGCCAGCATTCACCACGGGGCTGCACCTTTTTAGTTTTCTCCATTCCTGGGACTGAAAAGCCTTGAGCTACACCCCTATGGACAGGGTCCTGCTGAGCTGGCTGCTCAGTTGCGCAGAGGGGGCTTGCCTTCGCCACCCCCCTGCCTCAGCCTCGCAGAGCCCTCGGATGACGGGTGTGCAGCATGGCCTTGCCTCTGCTGCTTGTTCTCACGGACACTGCAGCGGCCCTGCCCACCGCCCCAGCCGTCCTCCCTGGTGCAGGAGCCTTCTGTCCAGGCTCAGCCCTGACTGCCCACCTGTCTGTTCCCAGCCACGCCAGCGCCATCCTGTCCTTCCCGGCTGACCAGAAGCCTTCGTGTTTGCCATTTTTCTTCCGTTGACTGCTCAAGAGAGAACCAGAACATGAAGTCGGGCCTGCATGTTAGGATGGACCCCGCCCCTGCTACCCTGCCCGGTCTCCCCTTCGTCCCTTCACGGCCTGGGCCCCTTCGGAGGAAAGAGCCAGCAAGCCCAAGGCCTCTGACCAGCAGAAACCTCCCTCCCGGCCCCGAGTCCCGCAGTCATGGAACTCGGCTCCGCTGTATTCCTCACCACCCCCTCGATCGTCCTCAAGGACTTTGAGAGCCCAGCCAACCTTATGGCCTGGGGCGAGCTCACTGCCAGCCCCAGCCTGGGCAACCATGCCCAGGACTGCGTGTGCCCTGTGGAGGACCTTGAGCTGCAGTGCCCGATGTGATGCCTGTCCCCACCTCTGTGCAACCCAGCGTGTGGACAGGCTCGCTCCCTCCACCCTCCTGCGGTCCTCACGGCCAGCAGCTCGGCCCGGCCTCTGTCCAGCCTGTGCAGAAGGACCTGTCCTGCTGCAGGACAGCCCCCTGCCGCCCCTCAGCTCTGGGGCAACACCTGAGCTGCCTCCGGAGCAGCGGCCGCTGGGAAGCGTGACCCTGCAGACGTCCCTGCAGCCCAGCCAACCGCGAGGCAGCGTGTGCGTCATAGGAAGCCGATAGGAAGCGGGTGGTGTGGCCGCCACAGCCCTCAGCAGTGGGACATGGCCAGCCTGTCCCGTCTGCAGGAACTATGTGGGGAATAAATAGACATGGTGACCTCGTCTCGGCTTGTGTTGACCTCTGGGGGTCATGGGCCCCTTTCCCTCCCCACACTCCCACGTACCCCGTTAGGGGCTATAGGGATTCTGGTGACCCAAGTCACCACAAGGCCTCAAGTGAGCACTTGTGGTATCGCCCCAGCCCCCGTGGTCACCCTCTGCGCGTGATCCCCATCACACCCCAGGTGCTGCATCCAGAGCTGTACTGCTGTCTCCTGTACTGTCTTTCCTGTTGTCTAGGCTGCTCTGTAACAGCAGTGCAGGTGACAGGAGCTGCCCATGAGGGCCGGTGGGCCCTGCCTCCACTGCCTCTGCTGCGTTGGACACCTGGGACGGTGGGTTCAGTTGTTGCTGTCATCACCCACAGGTGACACCTGGGGGGTCTGGCCTGGAGTAGATGGTGGCCAGGAACCCTGAAAAAACAGCTCTTGGACTCCAGTGCAGATGGGCCCCGGGTCAAGAAGCCCTGGAGGGTGACAGGTTGCACATAAAGCCAAGCCCCAGGGTGCCTGGTGGACGCGCCACTTACAGTGATGTGTGTTTTCTGCAGGAGTGGTACATTCCTGAGTCCGCTGGACCCCCAGGCCTTTCCCCTCCTTCCCTCTGTCTCCCCCAAACCAAGTCCCCTGAAATACAAATGCTTGAGTGCTTGACTTCCTGCTATTTCTAGGGATTTTGACTCAGGAGTGAGTTGAGCCCCACTGAAGCTCAGCTCCTGACAGCCCAGCTGCAGCCATGCCCCTAGTGTCTGGCTGGCCCTGCGCGCTGCGCCCCGAAGAGGCAACCTGTCAATGTCTCATCCCTGAGCCCCAGGCTTCTGCGTGCTTGGGGGGAGGTTGTCATAGATAATGACTGCTCGGTCCCACATGAGCTAGAAATAGAGTTGTTTCTAGAGGCTGCCGTCAGAACAAAAGACTAACAGTTTGACGTGGAGTTAGTGCAGGTCGTGACTGGCATGCCGGAGGACGTTGAACCTCGAGGGTTGAGGCAGCAGTCGGTAGCTTAGGTTACAGGGAAGTGAGGCGCTGTCCCTTCTGCTCTGCAGCCTTGTGGAGACCCTGGGCTGCACATGTCCCCAGCTTAGTCCCTGCAGCAGGAAGGAGTGATCGTGTCCTGCACAGAAGCAGCTGGTGGCGATTTTCCTCCCTTGGCACAGTTGTCAGAGTTGGGACGTGTGGCTATCACCCTGGGGGAGTCCCAGCGTGCTCCCTTCACCAGATCTGTCACCAGTACACAGATAAATGTGTTGAGCAAATAGATGTCCCAACCTGTTTGTCACCAACAAAAATAAGTTGCCCAATGGCTCTGCGGTGTCTTTCTATGAACAGAAATAATCCACGCCAAAATGGAAAACTTGAAGACCTAAAGCTAAGTGAGTTTGCTTGCCCTGCTCCCGATCCTCCAAAATCTAGTGCCGGGCACGGTGGCACACACTTAAATTGCCAGCACTCCAGAGGCTGAGGCAGGAAGACTGCTGAGAGTTCAAGCCCAGCCTAAACTACACAGTGCAACTTTCTCTCAAAAAACCCCAAAATCTAATTACAGAAATACAGCAAAAACCAGGAATGGGGAGCTGGGACGTTATTCATTCAGCCAGGAGGGGTGTGTATTGATGTCCCTTACTGCACACCGGGCTCTCCAGGGACATTCAAGTCTGGAAGGATCCAGCCGGACTAATAGATCCTGGAGCTGGCACTGTGCCGAGAGACTGGCACAGTGGTCTTGGGGCTGGTTCTCTTGGGAGAATTAAAGGGATAAAATGCCTGAAGCCAGGTGTGCTGATGGGTGCACAGCAGGGTCCACAGTTGACCGGCCAGTTCAGTGCAGGGGCGCTGAAGTACATGGGAATGCTCACTTCGGCCCCACATACACAAACTGAACTGCCTGACGGTATACCAGTTCCTAACAGTGAACCTTCCACCAGTGAACTTTCGGGTACAGGCAGACCCACAAAGTGCTACTTGGCTTAAAGCTGCCCTCAGTGGTCTCTATGTTCTTGCCTGCCTGAGCAGCACACCCCCCACTGAGCCCTACTTGCTAACTCCCCATAGTGCTGCCCTGGGGCCACGCCTGCAACCCACAGACCTCCCAGGGACATTTCCCCCCAAACTTGGGGATTTACTTTATTCTTTTGTGCTACTCCATGACAACTGATTAGAAGGATGGCTCATAACCTTTGCCAGACGTGGATGACAGACCTGTTATCCCACCACTTGGGAGGCTGAAGCAGGAGGATTGTCACAAGTTCAAGGCCAGCCTGGGCTACATAGTGAGACATTACCTCAAAAAAATTTTTTTGCCCTGAAATATCCCTTTGATTGTCTCTGTTTAGGGATTTCTGCCCAAGTAGAAGTTACTTCTATGGGCTCACAGTATAAAAAGATACTGCATTTGGTTCCCTGCAGATAAATCCCAACATCATATATAGATTTGTTGAAGCGCTAGGGCTTTAACTCAGAGCCTTGGGCATGTGACACAAGCACTCTACTACTGAGCTGCAGTCCCGGGCTTTCTATTTTTTTGTTTTGAGACAGGGTCTCACTGTGTTGTTAGGATGGTTTTGCACTTGTAAACCTCCTGCCTCATCCTCCTGAGCTGCTGGGATGACAGGAATGTGCCACTGTGCACAGCTTGTTCACAGATTCCTTACTCTCAAAAAGGTAGCACATGGGGCCGGGGAGTTAGCTCAGTGGTTTCGGCGCCTGTCTTGCAAGCACAAGGTCCCTGGTTCGATCCCCGGTAACCATATACCATACTGGGCGTGGAGACTCATCCCCAGCAGCAACCAGTACCACATACCACAGTGCCGGGCGTGGTGGCTCACGCCTGTCATCCCAGCACTCGGGAGGCAGAGGCAGGAGGATTGCTGTGATGTGAGTGGGAGGCTGAGCTCAGGGGCAGCCTGAATCACAAAGTGAAACCCTGTCTAAAAAAAACCTAAAAAAAAAGGTAGCACATAGCTTCTTACTCCCTTAGTGTGGGCTGCATTTAGGGACTTGTTTCCCAAGGGGGCAGAATAGAAATAGGAAGAAAAAAGGACTTCTCCACAGATGACCTGAGACCACAAGCAGGTGGGGGGTCATGGTCAATAGTGCTGTGTCATGGTGACAGACAGCCTGGACTGTGGCCACGATGTCGTGAGCAAGGCACCAAAACTCTGTGGTCATCAGCAACATCACTCCAAAGCCAAGCATGATGGCACATACCCTTCATCCCAGCACTCTGGGAGGCTGAGGCAGGAGGATCGAAGTTTCAAGCCTAGTTTAGACAATTTAGCAACTTATCAAGATCCTGTCTCAAAATTTAAAAAGGGCTGGTGAGCTCGGTGTGATGGCTCTGGATTCCATCCCCAGGACTGCAAAAGACAAAACAAAAAGAATAAATATAATCCATTTGATAGAAAAATAGAAGAAAATTCCCAACAGAGGAATGTTTCCTAAAATATCTTGCCAGAATTTCTCAAAACTCAAGATGGAGGGAGCCGGGGATTTAGCTCAGTGGTTCTGGCGCCTGTCTTGCAAACACAAGGGCCCGGGGTTCAATCCCCCGGTTCACCACATACAATACTGGGCATGGAGACTCACCCCAGCAGCAACCAGTACCACATACCACAGTGCCGGGCGTGGTGGCTCACGCCTGTAATCCCAGCACTCGGGAGGCAGAGGCAGGAGGATTGCTGTGATGGGAGTTTGAGGCTGAGCTCAGGGCCAGCCTGAACTACAAAGCAAGACCCTGTCTCAAAAAAACAAAAACAAACAAACAAAAAACTCAAGATGGAGCTGAGCATGGTGGGACACATCTCTACTCAAGCACTCAGGGCGCTTAAGCAGGAAGATCACTAAGGTCGAGGTCAGCCTGGGTTACATAGTGAGTTCAAGGCTAGCCTGAACTATAAAGTGAGGTTCTATCTCTAAACACCAAAACCAAAACACCCTGCCCCAACATCAGAATCAAGGGACACCTGAAAAGGTCTTACAGCCCAGAGAAGTATAAGCAGACCTGATGAGGAGGTGTCATCACTGGCAGAAAAGGGACGTTACCAGTAGCCAAGGATGGTGGAGCACACCTGTAATCCCAGCTGCTCAAGAAGCTAAGGCAGGACAATTGCAAGTCCAGAAACAACTTAGTGAAGGCCAGTCTCAGAGTAAAATTTGCAAATGGAAATGTAGCTCAGCATTCATTGGGTTCAATCCCCAGTACGAAAAAGAAAAGATGTTAGGAAAAACTATGAGGTTATGAATAAATATGGATAATTTCAATCTCTGTTAACAATGTATCATTATTGGTTACTAAAATACCAAGTAAGAGATAGACATATGATGTCACGTGAATGTGAGATGGTAATAAAAGGGGAACCAGTAGAGTATGTAAACTCAACTTTCTTTGTAATTTTTTCTTTAAAAATTTTTTTTTTGAGACAGAGTCTCGCTTTGTAGTTTAGGCTGGCCCTGAACTCACTATGTAGCCCAGGCGAGCCTCGAACTCACAGCAACCCTCCTGCCTCTGCCTCCCGAGTGCTGGGATCACAGGTGTGAGCCACCACGCCCAGCTTCAACCTGTTTTTAAATTTTTACCTGGAGATAGCATCCAAGCAATGCTCCTGCTTCCACCTCCTGAATAACTGGCACTAAAATGTGTGCCATTGTACCTGGATGTAAAACATAATTTTTAAATCAAGATTTATTCTAAGATTACCTATTGCATTTAGTTATTGTAAATCTTTTTTCTTTTTCTGCCCCCCCCCCAGTACTGGGGATTAAATGCCAGGGTTTTCCAACTGAGCTAAAAAAAACCCCTGCCCTTTTAAAGTTTTTAAAATTTTGAAACAGGATTTCGCTTAGCGATTAAGTGGCCCAAGCTGGGCTTCAACTTGGAATCCTCTTGCCTCAGCTTCCCAGAGTGCAGGAATTTTAGGGCGTGCACCACCGCTCCCAGCATACATTTTATTCTTAAACCGCTGAGAAAGCATCAGAAGCGAGGATGCTTCTACAGAGACCTTCCCAGTAGTAAATCACTTCCTACCAAGCCTCCAACCAAGCAAGATTCAGCACCAGAGGCCCCTGGACAGTTCTGGAACCCAAACGCTTTAGGAACTAAGCCTCGACAGTTCCATTTTCCCACCCGGAGCTGTTTAGTGGTTGCGCCCTCCACTCAGCGGGAGGAAACTACTCTCCCGTGCCAGTAGGAGTTGAGTGGCAGGATGAGTGGCAGCCTCAATAGCCAATAACACGTGACTCTCAGCCACGGTCTCTTGGGAAGACCAATAGGTGTTCTTGTGGGCGGAATGTGGCATCGGCGCCCTGAGCAGCGAGCTCTCCTAGACCACGGCTACCGGGTGGGAACCCCCGCAGCAGTTGGTGTCGGCGGAGCTGTCTGGCCGGAGAGGAGGCCGACGCAGGTACCCGCGGGGTGAAGGGTGAGTCTGGGGCAGCGGGACAGGGCTGAAAGGCCTAGCAGACTCCTCCCTTTAGCCAAGGCCCGGCTGCATCGTGCGGCTGCGCGGGCACACAGTAGGCGCTTACTAAGTGCAGAATGAATGAATAGCCCAGTTCTCTCCGCGGTCCAGCCCGGTCGGCCCCGAGTTTGAGAGCGTTCAGGCCGCCCATCACACGTCTATTCCGCGGCCTGGGGCAGCCAGAATGGGCGGGTATTTACTGGGCGCCTACTGTGTGCCCTTTTGCTGGGTGCACAGCATGGAGGGAGGAGCGAATTTGAATGCATTTAAATTCCTTCCGCTGCACGAAGTAGAGAGGGGACGGAGGGCCCTGTGAATCCCAACCTCAAAGCAGAGGCTGTAAACGAGAATGAAGGGAGGGAGAGGGTCGCCAAAAGACGTGGGAGGGGGGAGCTTGACCCGCAGAGAAAAATTCTACTGGGGAAACACAAAGATGGAAGAGCTGGGGTTCCTTCTAATAATTCCACATTTTGAGGTCCAGGTTGAACTCTGTGTTGGGCCATAATGAGGCCCACACCCCCCCCCCACGGTCTTCGGCTCATCTGGTGGCCGCTGGGTATCTGTTCTGCACAGACCTTGTGGCGGGTGCAGGAGTTAGTGTTGGAGAAGGGGTTGGTGGGGACAGGGAACCCAGGTGAGAAGGACACTTCCTTGGAAGGTTAGGGTAGAAAGGCAGAAAGAGCAACCTGTGCAAAGGCCCTGCAGCAGGAAGGGGTGTGGCACATTTGAGGAACTCCGAGGTGGGCTGAGGAGGGGGAAACTGGTCACGCAGAGCCTCGGCCTCAGTGCGAAGGGTTTTGATTTTGTATCAGGGCAGTGGAAACCCTAAGCCCTGCTCCCGGGAACTTCACTAGGAGGGAAGCAGTTCCTGTCTCTGCAGCCTAAGGTAGAAGTCACCAGGTATCCATGGCTACTTAGCACTCACAGTGCAACCAAACAGAATTTTAAACGGTTCAGTTGGGTTGTAACTGATGTAGAGACAAACGTGGTCAGTAGCTGCTCTATTGGATGTTGCAGCCCCTGGAGTTTTTTCCAAGGGAGACGGAGACAGGTACAAGCTGTGAAGTAGGTAAACCTCATGTGACACTACAGGTTAGGTGACCAGAGCTGCTGAGGTGACCCCCCCAGCTAATGTGGCTGCCCCTGGTGTTCACAGTTGCTGAGTGGAACATGCGCTTCCTCCTGTGTGATTGGCCCGGCGTGCCCTGTGGCACTGACCTATGTGTCCAGGCGTGATTTGGCTCTGCGGTGACTGGCACAATCCAGCCTGCCACCATGGTGAAGCTGTTGGTGGCCAAAATCCTCTGCATGGTGGGTGTGTTCTTCTTCATGCTGCTGGGCTCCCTGCTCCCTGTGAAGGTCATTGAGACGGACTTCGAGAAAGCTCATCACTCCAAAAAGATCCTTTCCCTCTGCAACACCTTCGGTGGCGGGGTCTTTCTGGCCACCTGCTTCAACGCGCTACTGCCTGCCGTGCGGGAGAAGGTAAGGCCTCCCTGGGTAGTGGCTACAGGCCTGGGTACCTCAGGCCCAGGGACCTCTGATGGTTTTCATCACTGATACCAAGTCTGCTGAGGGCCTCAATACTGTAAGGGTGAGGGAAAGGAGAAAATGAACTACTGTGTGACTTTATATTGGTGTTGCCCCTCTCTGTGCTTACCTGATAAATAGCAGGTTTGGATTAGACCAGAATTGGGACTAGATGGATTAACCCAACAAAGCTAAACATCTAGACCATTCTCCACACTCCAGCTATCACACACTTTGCCTCAAATTAAGTGAGACCATTCTTTGGCTGCTGCATCTGTCAGCTACTGCTGCATAACAAGTCACAACAACTTGGCTATGCATGTCCGATGACCTCCACTGAGCCTCGGCCAACACAGGTACAGAGTTGAGTGAGTGGCCTTAGTTCACCTGCCTGCAGGAAGGGCAAGACTTCCAGTGCAGCCCAAATTCCCTAGTCCTAGCTCAGGTCCTGTGGTGCTGGGTTCCAGGGCAGAGAATGGCACTGCTATGTGGTAGTTCTTCAAGTCTACCACCATGGTCCACCCGAGGTGCCATGTGCGCCACGTGCTTTGTCCCGTCTGCCTGGGGGTCCCTTGTGGTGGTCTCTCCCTTGCTGTTTTCTTTTTCTTTATTTTTTTTTTGAGACAGGGTCTTGCTTTGTAGTTCAGGCTGGCCCTGAGCTCAGCCTCCAACTCACATCACAGCAATCCTCCTGCCTCTGCCTCCCGAGTGCTGGGATGACAGGCATGAGCCACCACACCCGGCACTGTGGTATGTGGTGCTGATTGCTGCTGGGGTGAGTCTCCACACTCAGTATTGTATGTGGTTACCAGGGATTGAACCCAGGCCCTTGCACTTGTAAGACAGACGCCGGAACCACTGAGCCAAATCCCCAGCCCACCTCTTTTCTTTTTTTGAGACAGAATCTCATTTGGTGGTTCAGGCAGGCCCCAAACTCACTATGTAGTCCAGGCGAGCCTTGAACTCACAGCAATCCTCCTGCCTCTGCCTCCTGAGTGCTGGGATTACACATGTAAGTCACCACGCCTGGCACTTTTGTTGTTTTCTGGCCCCTGCTGGCACACATAACCACCCCAGGTCATCCTGTCCCTCCCCAGCCTTGGGCTGGTGGTGTCACCCTTGTGGTGGACATGGCCTTTTCCCAAGTGTGTCGGCTCATGGCTGCCCTTGGCAGATAGGCCAGGTCTAGGCGCCTGTGTCCTGTGCTCCTGATCAGTGTTTGTGCCCAGCGAGGCCCACAGCAGCCTCCAGTCAGTGTGTAGGGAGTGGGTTTAGTGGCTTCTCCACAGGAACAACACCTGAGGCGACTCTGTGGACACACGTGGTTGTTAGGACTCGGGAGCTCTGGGAGTGGATTGAGTATAGGCGGGGACACTGCTCAGCACCTCCAGAGCCCAGGACACCCCTGCATAAAACACCCAGTCCCAGTCACAGTCGTGAATGTCACAGGCAGTTCAACATTGCCACAAGTCCCTCAGAGGCAGTCACACTACCTGGGGATCACTCTGTGTGTGTGTGTGTGTGTGTGTGTGTGTGTGCACACGCACGCGTGTCCAGCCATGCCAGAGCCTGTGACAAAGGGAGTGGGGACCGTGCTGTGAGCTGCTCTACACCTGAGGACCTGAGGCCCCTCTCCCTGGGGACCAGGTGCCAGTTTTCACCACAGGCCTTCCTCAGGTGACCTGTCGCTGGGTCCCTGGCACACAGCTTCTCCCAGTGCCTAGTCTGGCCCATGTCCAATTTACTGCTAGGAAGCCAGTGACCGCAAGGAAGGCAGTGCCCAGGGGTGCACCCAGCTCACAAAACAGTGCTTCTATCCCAGATCAGAGGTGGGGCGGCACACTGCTCAGGGCCAACAGGGAGGGGGCACTCGGTACAGCCCCCAAGCCCTGTGCAGGTAGCAAGAGAGGAAGGGAGACCCATGAGCTACGCCTTCATGGACATCAACCACGCAGGCTTTCTAGGGGTCTTTTTTTGAAACAGGATCTCGCTTTGTAATTCAGGCTGGTCTTGAACTCAGCCTCGAACTCAGAAATCCTCCTGCCTCTGCCTCCCGAGTGCTGGGATGACAGGTGTGAGCTGCCACGTCCAGCACTGTGGTATGTGGTACTGGTTGCTGCTGGGCGTGAGTCTCCATTCCCAGTACTGTATGTGGTTACTGGGGGATTGAACCTGGGCCCTTGTGCTTGGTGAGACAGGCGCTGGAACCACTGAGCTAAATTCCCAGCCCTTATGTTTTCTCTTTTGAGATGATCTTCTATAGCTCAAACTGGCCTCATACTTGTAATCTTCCTGCCTCAGTCCCCAGTAGTAAGGCCAAAGGGCTGTAAGGCAAGCAGTGTAAGTCCTCTGGGTCCCTGCCACGTGGGGTGTGGTCAGCGGGCAAGTCGGGCTGGCCGTGTCCAGTGTTCACAGGGAAGAGTCCTCAGGAGCAGCTGTGCAAGGCAGAGATCTAGCAGGTCCTGTAGAGGAGCTGGTCAGTGGGGGCTGAAACCTGTTAGATGACCCAGCCTTACTGACCAAGAAAATCAAACCTATGTTCTGAGTGGCTGCTGTGGCAACTTGAAATTCTAGGAATTCACTAAAGGATCCCAGGGGTAGGTAGGGAAATTCCACGTAAAATGAGACTCCGGCCACAAGGCCAGGCAGGGGCAAGAATGTCCCTGACAGTGTGGGTAGTATGTGCAAAGGTCCTGGGGCTAAAGAGGGTACATGGACCCCAAGGCTGCCTGCCCTGACTAGCTCTTCAAGTTTCAATGAGTTATGGGACAGGAGGACCCCAAGTTCATGGCCAGGTGGGACTACCTGGTGGGATCCTATCTCAAAAGAACCGGAAAGGTTTCCAAATTAGAGTTAAATAATATCCAGCATCCTGATCTTTGTCTATACCACGTTTCCAGTTCTTGGCCCAACGTGGCCTGTGACACAGAGAGCAGCTTCTCCCTCCGTAAGTTCTGTGGGGCAGCTCCAGCTTGGGGAACCCACGGCGTGGCCACGTGTGCAGTGAACCCTGTATTCACACTGCCTGCGTCAGAGTTGGGGGAAGAGCCCTCCTGCTCACTCAGGGACTGAATCAGGGGCCCCTCTCAGTGGCCCACAGGGGCTGCAGGTCGCCTCTGGCCGCCTTGTCTCTGGGCGCCTGTGTGGGAGACCCTGGGTGTCTCCTCCACTTTGGAAGACCCTGTGCTGTGTTAAGGCCCACTGTGTGACCTCCTGCTAAACCTGTCACCTCCTTAGTGGCCGTCTTATTTATTTATTGAGAGAAATCAGCCTTCCCACCGACCTGTGGGACTAAGTCACTAAGCTGTCCAGGCTGAGCTTGAATTCGTGATCCTCCTGGCACAGCCTCCCGGCGCGCTGGGATGACGTGCGGACCACTATGGCCAGCCTCCCTAGGCTTTGTCCTCCAGGGCAAATGGGGTATTTCTGGGCACTGAGAGTTGAGCGGCTGTGTCCACTGCCGCCTCTGATGGCCCTGCCCTTGTGCCAGCTCCAGCGCGTCCTGAGCCTCGGGCACCTGAGCACCGACTATCCGCTGGCAGAGACCCTGCTGCTGCTGGGCTTCTTTGTGACCGTGTTCCTTGAGCAGCTGGTGCTCACGTTCCGAAAGGAGAAACCGTCTTTCATCGACCTGGAGACCTTCAACGCGGGCTCAGACGCGGGCAGTGACTCCGAGTATGAGAGCCCCTTTGCGGGAGGCGCGCACGGCCACGTGCTCTACGCAGAGGGCCACGCGCATGCGCACGGCGCAGGCCTGAGCGTGCAGGAGCTGTCGCGCTCCGGGCCGCTGCGCCTGCTCAGCCTGGTCTTCGCGCTGTCTGCGCACTCCATCTTCGAGGGCCTGGCGCTGGGCCTGCAGGAGGAGGGTGAGAAGGTGGTGAGCCTCTTCGTGGGCGTGGCCATCCACGAGACGCTGGTGGCGGTGGCCCTGGGCATCAGCATGGCCCGCAGTGCCATGCGACTACGCGACGCAGCCAAGCTAGCGGTCACCGTGAGCGTCATGATCCCACTGGGCATTGGCATTGGCCTGGGCATCGAGAGCGCCCGCGGCATGCCCAGCAGCGTGGCCTCTGTGCTGCTGCAGGGCCTGGCAGGTGGCACCTTCCTCTTCATCACCTTCTTGGAGATCCTGGCCAAGGAGTTGGAGGACAAGAACGACCGGCTGCTCAAAGTCCTCTTCCTGGTGCTGGGCTACGCTGTGCTGGCCGGCATGGTCTTCCTGAAGTGGTGAGTCTCCTGGAGCCCCTCGCCCCACTCCTGTGGACGGTGTGCAGGGTTGCAGCCTCCCCAGACCAGGCTGCACCCCATCCTGGATCTCTCATCTCCATTCTCCTTCAAAAACACTCTTTAAAGGATTTGTCAGCCACATCAGACTGGTATGGCAGGATGTGGCCTGGGAGGAGGTGGGCCTGGCCCTCCTGTCCAGACCAGGTCAGCCCTAGCCTTGGGCTCTACACCCAGCCAAGGTTGGGAGCCAGGGGCCCAACTGTGCCTGGGCCACAAGCAGCAGCATCAAAGCCAGTACCCGCCAGCCAGGCTTTGACGCTGACCCACCCTGGCCAGCTCCGAGCATGCAGGGACACACAATACAACCCTTTCCCCCAGGGAAAAGGCCCCTGGGGCAGGGAGCAAATTGTGTCTTAGCAACCCCTCCCAGCCTGATGTGTTGCCTTGGTAACCTCAGCCTGCCTCTGGGGACCTGAGTCCTGTGAGCAGCTTTGCTTTGGGGAGTTTGCCCTGTGGGCAGTTGCTGGGCTATGGCCCCTGGGCTTGGTCACATGCTGGATGCCAGGGCCTCTCTGGTGCCCCACAGATTCCACTGCCCTCCAGTCCCAGGCCCAGGCCCTGCTCTCTGCTCCTAGCTTCTTTCTGTACCTGATGCTCAGCCACTACCGATGACCCAGTGCTGCCCGTCGGGGCCATGGTCAGGTTCCTTGCCCAGAAGAGGTCCTTGTTTCCCCCGTGGGGCACCTGCCCCAGGGCACTCTGCCCAGCAGTGAGTTTTCTGAGAGTGAGTATCCCCCAAGGGTACTGCTGCCCAGCCCAGCTCCTAGGACTCTGGCAGGAAAATGGACCTTGGGGATGTCTGCAGCCAGAGCGTCAGTGGGGAGCCAGGCATCAGGGCCACCCTCTGGACTGTGCACACCAGCTGGGGTTCAGACCCCACCCCAGGGCCCAGTGCATGTGTGAGGGGCCCGAGTCCGCTGGCAAGGCTTCCCCGTGGTGCTGTTCCAAGGCAGGCCCCTTTTTCACAACTGCGCCTTCGTGAACCCAGGGTGGCCTGACCTCATTCTGGGCTGGAAGTGGCCATGTGACTGAGATGTCTCCACTGTGTCCTGTACCATTTCCTGCCGCGTCAGCAAGCGCTGCCCACCCTTGCCTTTGCTGCCAGAGGCAAGTGTCATGGAGATGCTGGACCCATGTGGGGAGGACCCAGGTGCTGCCTGGGTGGGGGCCAGGTGACATGACTGGGCCAGGACAGGAAGGGTTAGGTTCCCTGCGTCCAGCAGAGGACCACCTTCACTGGCGGCCCCAGCCCCAGCCCTGTACCTTTCTCATCACCACCAAAACACGTCTTGGCCCTGGGGACACCGGCAAATCTGTCCAATTGTCCCCAGGCCTCTTCCTTGCTCAGCCCCAGAGGAGCCTCTGAGGTCATGCCAGCCTTCACCTGGAGCTCCTGCCAGGTCTGCAGTCCACCACCAGGGACCCCTTATTCCAGGGCACGTCTGCTGCCTCCATACCTCAGGTTGTCCCACTGTGGCCGTGCCCACTGCGCTTTGGCCCTGGGATCCTCACCACCTCCAGCCCCAAAAGTTCATCCAGGCCTCAGCAGGGCTTGGGGGAGGCAGGGGCTGTGGTCATGGGACCAGCCTGCTCATTTGCCACCCGAGTCCACCATGACAAGAGAAGCATCATCAGCCCCTGGTCTCCTGGAGCCATGGGGCACAGGACATAAGCGACCCACCACAAGGCCGTGAGCCACGCGGTGTTTCTTGGGCCCAGCTCGGTCCACATTTGCCAAGTGCAATGGGTGCGTCTGCACTGACGAGCCAGGAGGTAGCACAGCTCTGTCCGTGACACCCGGTACAGCTCTGGCCCCACGTGGGCATCCTGACCACACAGTGCATACTGCCACATGATAATAGAAGCTTTCACCTGAGTGAGACGACAGTCACCACCGCCCTGGAACATCCTGAGCTTCTCGGAACTGCCTGCCAGAGCAGCCAGACAGGTGACAGGCTGCTACCCTTGCACCTCTGACCCCCAGAACTGCCCTGTGGCTGTGAAGACGGGCGCTCGGCCTCGCGGTCTGTGCTGACTGAGGTTCTCACCTGAGGTGACTGGCCCAGGGGACCCTGGGCATCGTCTGGAGACACGTGGCTGGAGGCCAGGGATGCCGCTCAGTGTCCCAGCCTGCCCCTCAGGGTCTGTGGCACAGACAGTGGTGACAGGCTGGACCACCCGCTTCTCAGTGTCCTCTGGGGCAGAGGGAGGAGGAAGGCAGTGGCCCCAGGCTGCCAGATGGAGTCACTGGAGTAATAGTGTGCAGAGCCCGTGTTCTCCCTTGTCTGTGTTGTACGGCGCGGGTGGACGGGATGGGAAAGCCGAGTCCCGGGCCCCAGACAAGACGCCATGACACACAGCCCTGCCCCGTGTGTCCTGCCCCCTGTCCTACCTGGCCAGCACCTACCCTTCCAGGGCACAGGCCCAGTGTCAGGGCTTCAGGAGACGCAAGGGATCATCCTGTTACTCCTGAAGATCTCAGCTTTCCCCTCTGTATGAGGGAGGTCACCCTGAGAGACACCCACACGGGGTGTGGGGACCTCGGACATGGTCACCAGGTACCTGCATTCCATCTGTAGCCCTTCATTGTTTTTTTTTTTTTTTTTTTGAGTCAGGGTCATGCCAAGATGCCTATGCTGGGCTCAGACTTAAAACGGTTCTCCTGCCCCAGCCTCCCAGTGCTAGGGTGGCAGTCGTGTGCCACCACACTCAGCTGACTGTGCCCCATCTCACAGGGAGTGAACTGGGCTGGAGGGGGAATAGCTCGGCACCCCCGCTTCTTGGGCACTGCCCATAGAGGATCTGGCGCAGCCACCAGTCCGTACACCTCAGCACAGCGTGAGTGTCCTGGACACTGAAGGTGCTGAGCAGCATCCCGCCCTCCAGCTGCCCCATGCCAAGAGCTTATCCAGCATCCCGGGGGGGCTGGAGAGAGCACTGGCCCAGGACTAAAGCAGCTCACTGCAGCGAGGAAGACCCGTAACATCAGCACACGGTGCACTGCCAGGAGCAGTGGGTGCCAGGCAGGAGGAGGGCATTTTACCCTGTGCCCAGGAAGAGGTTCAGAGGAGGTGACATTGGAGAGCTGCCGGAAGGACATCTCAGGCGGTGGAGCCCCGGGGCCTCCCTGCAGATCACAGGCTTGTTTCCTGATGACCAGCGGAGCCTGTGTCGTGTGCAGAGTGACGCAAGGGTCGGGGCTGGGGGTTCACTCTGCCAGCCGCGAAAGCCTCAGGACCCCATGCTCTGAGCTGGCGCCCAGGTTGCCTTGCGGGGCCTGACTGGTGAGGAGTAAGGTGTGAAATGATGTGTGGGCTGGGAGTGTAGCTGTGTGGCAAGCACTTGCCTGAAATGTGTAGTGTTCTGGGTTCCATCCCCAGCGTGACAAAAAAGGAAAAAAAAAAACACCTCCCAATAATAATAAAGTAAAATATTGATGCCAGTTTAAAAATATGAAAATCCCATGTGGCCCAGCAGGACACCGAGGTTTGGAGAGGTCCTTTGGGTTGCAGGGTCAGGTGGGGGCAGGGACGTGGCAGAGGACAGCTCCCCTTGCACTTCAGTGGAGGGAAGACAGTCCACCAGAATTCCCCGGATGAGGCCTCCAGGCAGCCAGAGATGAGAAGGAGGTGCAGGGAGCCAAGTTCTAGTCCCAGCCTCTGAGCCTTGGTTTCCAGATGTGGGCTGGACTGGCCAGGCACGGCTCAGTGCCAGCTGTGGTGGCACTTTTGCCAGGATGCCCTGCAGGATGGGACAGGAGGGCTGGCGCTGGGAGGCTGGGACACCTCTGCCTTCCAGAGGCTGAAGGAGTCCTTAGAGGGAGTGGGTGTGGGCACCAGGTGGCCCCTGGAGCCCCAGTCCCCACAGCAGCCTGCTTGGTCTCGGTGTCCACATCCTTCCACCCCTTAAGTCTGGATTATGCAGTCTGCCAAGGGCAGGCAGGGCCGGTAGTGCTCCCCTCCCTGGCCTGGGTGCTCCACGTCCTGGGAGAGTGAGGAGACCAAGGCCCATCCTCTGCTGGCTCACGAGGCCTGGAGCCCAGCCGGCCCGGAAGCTATAAATAGCAGGCGGTGGCGAGGAACCGCTGCTGGGCCCAACTCTCCCCGCCTGAGTCAGCCGGGCAGGCTGGGACCAGAGCCCCAGGGAGCAGCCAGCCAGCGCTGCCGGTCTCCGCTGCCGGTCACTGTGGAGACGGACACAGCCGCCTGAGGACGCCCGAGATGAGGTTCGGGGCCTGTGACCCTCCAGGAGTGAAGCTCAGTCACAGTGGAACCTGAACCGGCCTGGAAGCTGCCCCTTAATGCAGGAGCGGAAAGGAGCCACGGGCGGTGCTGGAGCAGGGAGCGAGCACTCTGAGCCCCAGAACCGCTGTGGCATGGGCGCGGGCACAGCACGGAGGGTCCAAGCGGGCAGGAAGAGCCCACGTCGGCCCCAGCCAGGGGCGAGCCGAGCCGTCCATCTGCCTCACACCATGACCTTCCTGGGAAGGGGTGCCTTCCTTTGGCTCTCCCAGCCTGGACTGCCTCACACCCACCCCAGGTGCCTTTTCAGATGTGGAATTTCAACCCACAATCTAGTACCTGGGCAATTTAGGCCCTGTCCCAAATAAATAAATAATAAAAGACTGGACATGGAGCGTAGAACTGAAGCCCTCTAAGGGGCAGGGGAAGGAGACGAGCCCCAGGCTCCCATAGGACGAGGGCCCAGGGCTTCCACTCGGCCTAAGCCTCACGTGCATCGGACCGCAGACGGGCTGGGTGCACGGTTACTCTGACCCCAGCTTCACACCCTGGCCCCATCCTTTTTCCCTTGTGGGTGCCCAGGCCCCAATGTCACCCCCCAGCCCAGGCCTGCCCTGGACTTCTATCTGCCCACTTACCCCTCTAGACTCTGGGGTGTGGGCGGGGACGCCCCGGTGTTCTGAACCCCCCACTCTCTGAGCCCCTGACTGACTGTTTTGAGCTCTGCTGTACCCTTGAGTCCCAGCACTGAGCCTGGCCATGGCCCCAGGGCCATAGCCTCAACCCTGGGCCCCCAGGTCCCCAAAGGCCGCTTTGCTTTGCCCTGGGCCCTGGGATGTCCTGCCCCGCTCTAGGCTCCTGGCTGGACGGGACCCCTGAACCCAGACCCTCACCTAAACCCCACCCCTGCAGTCCCCAAGGCCCAGATGTCCATCGCAAGGTTGGGCAGGGGGGGTCCCGTGGCCAACGACTACCCCAAGGTGCAGGCGGGTCCCGGGCGCGGTGGGGCGGGGACACCAGCGGGCGGGGACACCACGGACAGGCAGGGCGGGGACACTGGCGGGCGGGGACAGCGCGACTGCAGCGGCGGGCGGGGGGCGGCGCGGCGCGGACACTGAGCCCGAGCAGAGCAGCAGCGCCCCAGGTAGGCGGTGGGGTGGGTGGGGGTCGGGGCAGGGGTCCCCGGCGGCCCCACCGTTTGTACCCTCCTTTGTCCCGGCCCCACCCTCCCGGCCTCCTGCCGGGCTGGCGCAGGGCCTGGTCACCGGCCATCTGGCCGCCGGCGGACCTCGGACAGCTCCCTTCCTGCCTCCTCCAGCCCCTCCCGCCCACCCACGGGCGCCCCCAGCCCGGACGGTTCGGTGGGACCGTTTGCCTCCCAAGCGTGGGTCCCCTCCACGCGCAGTCTGCTGGGCCCTGTGTCCCTACTGCCCCCACTCAGCCCTCGGTCCCCTCTGCCCACCCAAGACCTCACTGGGGATCCCTTGCTGCAGGTAGACCCTCTTTGAGTCCGGGGAGCTCCTGGTCAACCGCTATCACCCTTCCCCCCCCAACCCCTCAGGCCTCCAGAGCCGGCCCTGCGCCCCCCAAGCCCTTCCCTGGCCCCACAGCTCCCCACTCGGGTACTCCCCCCACGTCCTGCCCACCACCACGTTTCCCAGGATCCGGTTGAGGAGGTCACCAGCAGGGTCCCAGGGCCCAGCCCTGTGCTGGCCGCAGACCAAGGGCTGGGCAGGTCTGCCTGGCCTGGGTAGCTTGGGGGGTTCCTTGCTGTGAAGGTGAGGACCCCAGGGCCCCGTGACAGCCCAGAGGACTTCAGGTCCTGCTCTGCTCTGCCACCTCCCGCCTCTGTGACCTTGAGCCTG
>PVIR01031303.1:0-19715 GCA_004026965.1 Petromus typicus
AAAGAAAGTAATTAGAGATGAGTAGAGGGAAGACAGTGAAATCATGCCAGGGCCCCGGCTCAGTCATGAGCTCTCAGCCTCTGTGCCTGCTGGACTGACCCTGGTGCCGGCCAGAGACACAGGATGAGGAGTTCCTGTCCTCATTCCCTGGGCACAGGTGAGTGGTGGCTGTCCTTAGGCCCAGCCCCACCCTCTGCTGCCTACAGGCAGGTTGCCCAGGCCTGCGGGGACCCAAGCCCAGAGTCCCTCTCCGATGAGGTCCAGAAACCGGTCTTGCTGCACTCGAGGTACACTTGCAAGTGGGCAGTATTTCTTAGGGTGTTGTTAGGGAAAAGGAAAAGCAACTGAGGTACAAGCTCACTGCATAGGTTTGTTTCCGAATAAACCTGGAAGAGATGCTCTGGCCCTAGAGAACATAGCTGTTGTCGCATGGCTCTGGGGTCTTTATAGAGTCAGCTGGGAAAAGGGGGCTGTGGAAGGAAGACATTGCAGTGGGACTTTTGGGGGGAGAGTCCGGTACAGAGGTCTGTGGCTGCCTGCCTGGGACCGGGCTTCGGGACATAGCAGAGCTGCGTGTCGTTTGTGGATAGTCGCTGCACGATGAGTGGCGATTATAGGGTGTGGCTGTGCTTACCGGGCCTTGTGATCATACGTCTGCAGCAGGTTGAGAGCAGAGCAGGAGGCATGTACAGTGGCCTCCGCTCAGACTGGGGTGCCGGCGGTCGGATCTCTGCAGGCACCATGAGCTTCGTGGGCCTTTGTGCCCTTGAGCAGACTCCAGCCTCTCTCCCTATGTTCCAGAGCCCATCTGTCCACCCACACTTATCCATCATCCACCCCTCCTTCTGGCCATCCGCCATCCTTCCATTTATCAATCCATCCTCCCATCTGCCCATCCATTTATCCTTCATCTATCCATCCATCCATGTATCTAACATCCATTCATTTATCCACCTATGCTTCCATCTACCTATCCCTTTATCCATCATCTGTCTTTCCATTCACTTATCCATTTATCCGTTATCCACCCGTCCTTCATCCATCTATCCATTTATCCTTCCATTTAGCCATCATCTAACCACCCATCCATCCATCCATCCATCTTCCATTCATGCATCTATCTACCCTCCCATCCGTTCTCTATCCATCCGTTCACCAACCCATCCAGTCCATAGCTGCAGCCTGTGGAGGGCACTGACTGCACTCGCTCTTGGTCTGGATATATAAGGTGGGCAGTGGCCACCTCTGCACCCAGCTGAGATGCAGGGTTGCTTGGTATGAGTGGGACAAGTAAACCCCACAGAAACCGGCTCAGTGGCGGCAGCAGTGTCACACCTGCAGCCATCTTCATAAAAGAAAGTCTGCTGTAAAGAGAATAGTTTACTCTGAGCTAAATGTGGTGGCTAAGACCCAGAAGCACAACAGGTTCACATCATCCTGAATGGCAGGTTCCACCAGGAGCTTTTTACAGTCACAGAGCCAAGCAAAGTAATCAGTGAGGACATCAGGGAGGACATAAGGGGCAGCACTAACTAGCAGGCTCCATGGCCAGCAGGGCGGTCACTTCCTCTCACTTCCTCCCACAGCCGCGTCCTCAGCCCAGCCTGCTGTGGCTCCTGAGCTTGGCAACATACCTACCCATGAGTGTACCTATTTGTTGTTGGGTGCTGGAGACTGAGCTGTCAGTGCAAGCGTGGGTGCTTCAGCAGAAGTGGAAATTAAAGTCAAAGCACATGTTTATAGAGAAAAAGCTTCCGCAGGAAGTAGGGAGCCTGAAGAATCCCAGCAGGAGGTGCAGAGGCCTGTGGGACACAGATGTGCAGGCTCCGCCCTCAGGGGCTGAGGCAGCTGCAAGGACAGCTGGAGACTGGGTTGTGGGTCACTGTCTCTGTCCCGGTGTCACAGCTCTGGAATCCCCACGGCTGGGGGTGGCTCTGTTCCCAGGAAAGGATGTCTCTCTCGGGGGCCCCAGGGACATGGAACCCCACCTTTACTGGAATTCAGGTGACCACAGCCTTGGGACAGTGGCTGGAGGCTTCTGGGTGTCGCTCCTGAAAGTCCCTGCAAACCTCAGCTATGAAAGGAGGAGGAGACCCTCTAAATTCAGGGCTGGTTGACCCCTGCCTGGTCCCCTGAGTGACCCTTATACCTCATGCAGAGCAGCCGGAAGGGCAGCTTTCCTTCTGCTTTCAGTCACCCGCGGGCACCTGCAGCGCTGAATGATTATCATGGCTGACAAGCAAAAGGGCTTCTTAGCCCACTCCTGGTGTCCCACCAGTGTACTGTCAGCTGGAGAAGATGATGGGACCCTTGTCCAGCATCACCATGTCAGGCTGGGGCTGAGCAGCAGCCAGACCCTTAGGAACAGGCTTCAAGCAACTTCAGGTCACCTGGCCAAGGGGCACATGGAGAGAGAGGAAGCCGGCCCCTCGAGGAGCACATGGCAGGCCTCGGGCACCTCACACAGGGGGCCCGCCCAGGCAGCCCCACTTCCCTCCTCCACCATGGCGCCCCTGGCTTCCTGTTCTCTTCTTTCTTCTCTTCCTCAAATTTAAAAAAACCACCTCCTCCAACCTGGCCTGGTGGTTCTGGGAGGCTGAGACAGGAGGATCACAAATATAAAAGTGCTGGACCCAGCAACCTGGGAGGGCGCTGGTTCGGTCTCTAGCAACATGACAGAAACTAAGCAGGCTGTCTCCCCGGCTGTGACAGCAATGTCTCCTCGCAGAAGTCCTAAGGGATGTGCAATAAAGCAGGTCGCCTGCAGGGCCTTTGCTCAGCCCCACCCAGGGCTTGGGTGGAATGTCGGTCCGTCCTCCCTGTGCAGCCACCTGCGTGTGTATACCAACAGCGTCTGCATAGGGGACACGGCCTGTGTCCCTTTTCCCTTTGCTAGTCCAGGCCATCCTCCATTCTCCTGCCTCAGCCTCTGCGAGCTCCCTGTCCATTCACAGTTGTGCTGCCTGTCCTGAGGTGCTCTGCTGTGGGCTCCAGTGTCACCCTCAGGTCTCTGATTCCAGAGGGGAACAAGTTCACGTGTCTGTCACCAAAGGCCCTTGGTGGCATCCCAGGTAAGGACATAGCTGGTAACGTGTAAGCCCAGTGTCACCTCAGTAGGTGATGTCCTCACTGCTCACCCACCGTGTCTGTTGGCAAAGAGACATGGCCACTCTGCTCTCTGTAGGCTCTGCAGAGAGGTATGGGGACAGGAGGGAAGGCCAACAGGCCCTGGCAAACGCGCAGTGTAGTTTCCCAGGATGGCCTCAAACTGGAGGTCCTCCTGCTTCAGCCTCTTGAGTAGCTGGAACTACAAGTGTATACTACTACCCCCAGCTAAGCAAACGTTTTAGCAGTGCCAAAGGACAAAATTATAACATATTTAGTTCTAAGTAAAGAAGGGGAAGAAAAAAATATGATGGTTAAAAATAAAAGGAAACAAAGTGTACATATATATTACATATATATGATATATAACATATAGCATAGATATATATATGATATATATCATAGACCATATATATAGATATATCACATATATAGATATTATATATAATATCTATAATATATATTATAGATATTATTATATTATATTATAGACATTATATATATTATCTCTCTATATATGATATATCTATATATGTGGAGGGCAAGGACATGGGGAAAAAATGAGAATCAAGATATACCATGTAGGGGCCCAAGCATTTAGCTCAGTGGTTTCAGCACCTGCTTTGCAAACCCAAGGTCCTGAGTTCAATCCCTTGTAACCACATACAACAATGCCAGGCATGGTGGCTTATGCCTGTAATCCCAGCACTTGGAAAGCAGAGGCAAGGAGATTGCTGAGTTCAAGGCTCTCCTGGGCTATATAGTGAGCTCAGGGCCAGCCTAAACTACAAAGCAAGACCCTGTCTCCACGGGCTGGGGAGTTAACTCAGTGGTTCTGACGCCTGTCTTCCAAGCCTAAGGGCCCAGGTTCAATCCCCCGGTAACCACATACTATACTGGGTGTGGAAACTCACACCCAGCAGCAATCAGTACACTACCACAATGCCGGCGCGGTGGCTCACGCCTGTAATCCCAGCACTCGGGAGGCAGAGGCAGGAGGATTGCTGTGATGTGAGTTTGAGGCTGAGCTCAGGGCCAGCCTCAACTACAAAGCCAGACCCTGTCTCAGAAAACCTAAAAAAAAAAAAAAAAATTAAATTAAAAATAATAAGACCCTGTCTAAAAAAAACAAAAAACAAAAATACCCCCCAGCTATACCATATAGGGCTGGGAATTTGGCTTGGTGGTTCTGGCATCTGCTTGGCAAGTGCAAGGTCCTGAGTTTGATCCCTGGTACCATATACCATAATGGAAGGAGCAGTAGCTCATGCCGGTAATCCCAGCACTAGGGAGGCAGAGGCAGGAGGATTGCCATGAGTTCAAGGCTTGCCTGGGCTATGTAGTTAGTTAAAGACCATCCTGAACTACTAAGCAATACCATCTCAAAAAACAAACAAAAAGACTAAAAAAGAAAAGAAATAGCATAGGTGTAAATTCCCAATGTTCAGTGTGATCATAATGTATATTTAACATCTACCAATAAACTCAATAAAGGAAAAGAAAACATATTTAGTTCTAGACCTAAGTGTCTGTGGTTTTGCAGAGCTGGGCTGGAGCCTGGGGCTGACTGTGCTGTGCAGCAGCCCCAGCCCCTCCATGACTCTTCTTGTGGATCAGGCTCCTCTGTACTGGAAGACTGAGGCAGAGCTCCTGCTGGCTGCGGGTGCGTGCTGTCGCTGGCAGGAGGAGGCCAGGTAACTCAGGCTGCCCGCGTGAGGGCTGAGCATGGTGACCTCCTAGTGGCTGCTGGACCCAGCAGCCTGGGATCTGCTTTCAGGAAAGGCTGGTCTGCTTGGGGATCTGTCTGCTGTTTGAAGTTTCAGGGTGGCTCTGCAGCCCTGGGAATGAAGGACTCAGCCGTGGAGAATCTCAGCGTAGAAGGAGGGTCTGGGGCTGAGGATTTAGCTCAGTGGTTGCACAAGGGCCCTAGTTTGATCTGATAACCACATATAACAATGCCGGGTATAGTGACACACGCCCACCAGCAATCAGTACCACATACCACAATGCCGGGCATGATGGCTCATGCATGTAATTCCAGCACTTGGGAGGTAGAGGAAGGAAGATTGCTGAGTTTGAGGCTGAGTTTAGCACCAGTCTGAACTACAAAGCAAGACCCTGTCTCAAAAGACTAAAAAAAAAGAGAGAGAGATATACAGCATCTGTCTGGTAAGCACAAGGTCTTGAGTTCAATCCCTGGTATCAAAAAAATTAATTAAATAAAAAATTTATAAAGAGAACCAGGCATAGTAGCACACAACTGAAGTCCCAGCACTCAGGAGGCTGAGGCAAGAGGACCACTATGAGTTGCAGTTTAAGCAGCCTGCGCTACATAGTGAGTTCAAGGACAACCTGAACTACCTAGGGGAACCCTGACCCGGCCCCCCCCCAAAAAAAACCTAAAGTAAGAAAAGCAGATTCATCTTTTATAGCATGCGGGGTGTGTGTCTGGGTACCATGTGGACAAAACTGCAGTGCTCTGTGAACCACAACACATGCTTCTGGCTGGCATCGGTGAGAGCCAGGACAGGCTTCTGTACCATGTGTCCTCCCACAAGCTCCTCACTGGCCTGCCCTCATCGGCCACTTTCAGGGACACGTGTGTGGGTTTCGACCTGTCAGCTGCATGCTGCTGTTCTGGTTGGCTTGGCCCACAGAGAGGTCCTCTGCTGTGTGTGGCTTTTGTGACATTGTTAGACACCCCTTGTTTAAGGACCTAACTGGTTAATGACTGCTCAGACATAGGATGGCCCCCCATCAGACTTGTCTAGGTGGCTTGTTAAAAAATTAATTCTTTATTTTCCTGTGGCTTTTTGTGTGTAGTTCTGCACATCTAATGGGACCTCAGTGTCTTTTTTTTGTACAGTACACTTTGGTTATATAGTACAGTAATGCTTGCTGACTATACAGTACTTCTTTATCCTGTTTATTACTGCACTGCACCTAAGAGTTATGTAAATCAAAGCAAAGTCATCCTACCATTTCTTTGTTCTGAATATTTTTTGTTTTGTTTTGTTTTGTTTTAGGTTTTTTAAGACAGGGTCTCACTTTGTAGTTCAGGCTGGCTCTGAGTTCAGCCTCAACTCACATCACAGCAATCCTCCTGCCTCTGCCCCCCAAGTGCTGGGATTACAGGCCTGAGCCACCATGCCCGGCACTGTGGTATGTGGTACTGATTGCTGCTGGGCGTGAGTCTCCATACCTAGTATGGTATGTGGTTAACCAGGGAATCGAACCCGGGCCCTTGTGCTTGCAAGACAGGCACCGGAACCACTGAGCTAACTCCCCGGCCCCTGTTTTTGTTTTTTGAGACAGGGTCTCACTTTGTAGTTCAGGCTGGCCCTGGGCTCAGCCTCAAACTCACATCACAGCAATCCTCCTGCCTCTGCCTCCCAAGTGCTGGGAGTACAGGTGTGAGCTACCACGCCCAGAACTGTATATGTGGCTACCGGGATCGAACCCGGGTCCTTGCGCTTGCAAGACAGGCGCCAGAACCACTGAGCTAAATCCTCAGCCCCATCTTTGTTCTGAATATTGTAATGTACACACAAGGTATGATTCCTCACTTAGCATCCAATGTACTTCACAACCGAGTTGTAGGAACAGAACTTGGTCATTAAACAAAGAGTGCCTATACCTTACAGAATGTACCTCAGTCTCTGTGCCAATTTTCTTTTTTTATTTAAAAAAATTTCTTTTGTACCAGGAATCAAGCTCAGGACTTTATGCTTGCCAGGCAGGCGTGGTACCACTGAACTAAAACCCAACCCTGTGTATCAATTTTTTATTTTATTTTTTGCAGACAAGGTCTCACTATGTAATTCAGGCTGCCCTTGAACTCACAGTGGTCCTCCTGTCTCAGCCTCCTGAGTGCAGGGATTATAGGCATGTGCTGCCGTGCCTGGTGTTTTGTTTTTTGTTTGTTTGTTTTTGGTGTTTCTTTTTTTTGGTACTGGGACTCAAATTTAGGGCCCCCTGTTTGCCAGGTGGGCTCTATGCTACTGAGCTGCATCTCTGGCCCACTCTTTTGTTTTTTGAGACAGGGTCTTATTATGCAATTCCACCTGGTCTTTAACTCACTATATAGCTATTTAACTCACTATGTAGGCTGGCCTCAAAATTGGGATAATCTTCCTGTCTCAACCTTGTAAGTGCTCAGATTGCAAACATGGCCATCGTGCCCATCTGTCTGTCTCTCTCTCTCTCTCTTTCTCTCTCTCTCTCTCACCCCGTCCCTCTCTCTCTCTCTCTCTCTCTCTGTTAGTTTTTTGAGTCAGGGTCTTGCTTTGTAGTTCAGACTGCCTCTGAACTCACTATGTAGCCTAGGCCAGCCTTGAACTCACAGCAATCCTCCTGCCTCTGCTTCCTGAGTGCTGGATTATAGGTGTGAGCCACCATACCTGGCACCCATCTCTTTTTTATTATTATTATTTTTTTTTTGAGATAGCATCTTGTCATGTAGTTCCAGCTAGAAGTTTCTTAGAAGCTGCAAGTTAAAAATAAAAGATAGGAGGGCCGGGGAGTTAGCTCAGTGGTTCCGGCGCCTGTCTCGCAAGCGCAAGGACCCGGGTTCGATTCCCCGGTAACCACATAACAATACTGGGTGTGGAGACCCACACCCAGCAGCAACCAGTACCACATACCACAGTGCCGGGCGTGGTGGCTCACGCCTGTAATTCCAGCACACGGGAGGCAGAGGCAGGAGGATTGTGATGTGAGTTGGAGGCTGAGCTCAGGGCCAGCCTGAACCACAAAGCGAGACCCTGTCTCAAAAAACCTAAAAAAAAAAAAAAAATAAATAAAAGATAGGAAAAGAGAAAGAAAGAAAGAAAGAGAAATTATGAGCAAGTGGCTTCCTGTCCCTTGTGGTTGGTCTGTGTGTGTTGGGGTTCCAGGTAACTCTCTGAGGTGAATTCGCAGTTCAAGCCAGGCCCAACCCCGATACAGCACCGTCCCTTCCCCACTGTACTGGGCTGTGTTCTGGAGTTAGCAGGTATAGAAGGGCTGCCACTGTGTGTGACTTAAGATGTCACTGTGCCTTGTGGGGTTTGCTTTGGGTGTGAGATCTAAGAAAGGACTATAAGCACATTATATGTGGATGTCTTAGTCTCTCATGATGGAACATTGCTGCTGACTAATGTCACCACCATCCTAACAGTACAGCATGACGTGCAGGTTGAGAAGATACCTTCCCTCTGGGGGCTCCTGGGACGCATCTGTCCTCGTATCGTATCCTGGTGTCCTGTGCTCCACACCTCTGGGTCACTCGTCCTGCAGCACTCTCAATCTCCAGCCCACTGCCACGCCTGCTGCTCCCTTCTTGCCCTGGCCTTCCCGAGGGACAGGACAGGAGGAGGACACTGAGGCTGAAGACCTGAGACCCTGCAGAGACACAGGCTCGATGGGCCCTGGATGCCCTTTCTCCACAGGTGCCATCTTCAGAGCTCTCACTTCACTCGCACGCCGGCCCTGCACGCGGCCTCTGACCCTGTGCTCAGCCTCCTCACCAGTGCGCCTACTCTGCAGAGAGCTTCACCGACTACAAAGGTCCTTTTCCTTCCCAAGCAATATGTGTGTCTCAAATACCTTCTTCCATGCCTTGGTCATGGTCTTACCTTTCCTTCTTTCCTTTTTAAAATTATTTCTTGGGCCAGGGATCTAGTTCAGTGGTTTCTGTGCCTGCCTTGCAAGCACATGGCCTGTGTTCCATTCCCCAGTAACCACACACTGCAATGCCGGTCGTGGTGGTGGTGGCTCACGCCTATAATCCCAGCAATTGGGAGGCAGAGGCAGGAAAATTACGAGTTCAGGACCAGCCTGAACTACAAAGTGAGACCTTGTCTAAAAAAAAAAAAAGATGGCCGGGGTTATAGCTCACTGGTTCCAGTGCCTGTCTTGCAGGCTCAAGGGCCCGGGTTTGATCCCCAATAACCACATAACAATACTGGGCATGGAGACTCACCCCAGTAGCAATCAGTACCACATACCACAGTGCTGGCCATGGTGGCTCACGCCTGTAATCCCAGCACTCGGGAGGCAGAGGCAGGAGGATTGCTGTGATGTGAGTTTGAGGCTGAGCTCAGAGCCAGCCTGAACTAAAAAGGGAGATCCTGTCTCAAAAAAAAAAATAATAATAATAATAATTTTTTATTGTTCCTTGTCTGAGGTACATCATAAATACACTCCTCACGGGGAGTTGGCATGTGAACATGAGGCATCTTAATTCTTTCTGCACCCTTTTTCCTCTGCCTGGCCTTCATCTTCTTTTTTTTTAAGTTTTTTGAGAAAAGGTTTCCCTTTGTAGTTCAAGCTGGTCCTGAACTCAGCCTTGAACTCATCAATCCTCCTGTCTCTGCCTCCCAAGTGCTGGGATTACAGGCCTGAGCCACCAGGTCCAGCGCTATGGTATGTGGTTCTGACTGCTGGTGGGCGTGAATCTCCATGCCCAGTATTGTATGTGGTTACTGGGATCAAACCGGGGCCCTTGCGCTTGCTCACAAGGCAGGTGCCAGAACCACTGAGCTAAATCCCCGGCCCCCCCTTCATTTATTTTTGATGTAGGGCTGTAGCCCAGGCCTGTGCATGGGGAGCACACTGGACCCTGAGGACTTTGCTAGGCCCTTACCTTTCCTATCCAAAGAAAAAGAATTTTCCACCAGGAATCTAGTTGGCATCCCAAGAATGTGGAACAGCTTGTTTTAAAAATAGTCCCCTTTATCTTTCTTTTTGCCTTGGCCACCTTTGAAAATGTCCTAGCCTTTGGCATTCACCATTAATCTCAGACTCACCTATTACTTAACCCAGCGGGCCAGCGTGGGCTGGGCGCCTGCTCCCCACTGTGCTGGCCGAGTCCACCCGCCCCGACGCATCTCTCTGGCGATGGAGCTTGACGTCCAGGACCAGCCCCGAGTCTGGCAAAGGGCTCAATACATGTTTAATCTGGCAAAGGGCTCAATACATGTTTAATCGGTGGATGAATGAAAATACACTCCTGCTTTTTTATGTTTGTTTTTTGAGACAGGGTTTCACTATGTACTCTAGGTTGGCCTCAGACCCTCTGCTATCTTGTCTCAGCCTCCTGAGTGCTATGATTGCAGACATGCTCCACCATGCCCAGCTGTTTTTCCAGTTTTCTGTGTTTACCTGTGTTTATATGGGAATAGACACATATACAAATATAAACAATTTTTTTGGTCTATGTGGCCATGGGGTTGAACCCAGGGCTATCTCACTGAGCGACATCCCCAGTCCTTTTTTGTATTTTTAATTTTGTGAAGACTCACTAAATTGACCAGGCTGGGCTGGAATTTGCGATCCTCCTGTTTCAGTCTCCTACAGTGCTGGGATTACGGGTGTGTGTCACCACCTTGGGTCAAATGAATACAATATTGTAAAATTGGATCATATGTTCTAACTTGGGTGTATTTCATGTTAACCAACGTAACTACATTGTTGCTGTTTCTTTTCTGCAGTCCTGGGATTGATTTGTGCCAGGTGAGTGTTCTGCCTCTGAGCTGTACCCCACTGCTCTGCACTGGACTGTTATGGCAGCCTGGTGCCTTATGATGGGAGACTGATCATCCACTCACTCTGGTCAGTACTGTCCATCTCCCGTATTTTCCCCACTCTGCACTCATTGCCAAGTGTCTGTGCATGATTGTTGGTTAAAGGTAAATAATAATGTTGGGTGAGGGATTTAGCTCAGTGGTTCTGGCGCCTGCCTTGCAAGCCAAAGGTCCCAGGTTCCCTCTCAGGTAGCCACATATAACAATGCCAGGTGTGACTCATACCCACCAGCAATCTGTACCACACACCCCAGTGACAGGCATGGTGGCTCTGGCCTGTAATCCCAGCACTGGGGAGACAGAGGCAGGAGGATTGCTGAGTTTGAGGCTGAGCTCAGGACCGGCCTTAACTACAAAGTGAGACCTTGTCTCGAAATAACTTTAAAAAAAAAAAAAGAGGGTAAATTATGTTGTTGTCTTTGTTTTTTTGTTTTTTGGGGAAGTCACACTATGTAGGTCAGGCTGGCCTTGAACTCCCAGCCATCTTCCTGCCTTATTGTCCCAAAGGCTGGGGTTACAGGCATGTACCATCACACCGGCTTCAAAGGTTGATTTACAGTGTGATAGAAATCACCAAACTGCTCTCCAGGACTTGCCCTGAGGTTCCAGGATGGGTTTGGCAGGGAGTGGGCATGGGCCCTGTCTAGAGGCCCTTCCTGTCCTCCGGGGCCCAAGTGTGCGGCACCTCCACACCAGCCCTTCCTGCAGACCCTGTCACTGTTGTCAGCCTTGTGCTCTGGGTTGTGTGGCTTCTGCCACCTGCACCTACAAGACAAGTCTTCAGCCCGGCAGCTGGTGCCTTTGCAGCTGTCTAAGGCTCCGGACAGCTCACATGCTCCTCGCCCAGGACTTCTCTCCACAGCACCTCCACTTCAGTACTGGGGACTGGCCCCAGGGCCTTGGCTCTGGCTACATTCCCGTTTTTCATTTCTTTTTTTTAGACAGAGTTTTTGCTAAATCCCTAAATTTCCAGGGCTGAATATCATGCTAACAAGGGCAAAAACTGAAAGCTTTCATTCTAAAGTCAGTCACAAGACAAGGATGTCCACTGTCACCACTCACTTTTTTTTTTTTTTAAGGTTTTTGAGACAGAGTCTCACTTTGTAGTTCAGGCTGGTCCTGAACTCACTATGTTGCCCAGGCTGGCCTGGAACACGAGGCACTCCTCCTGCCTAGACCTGGCCGTCATCACTCTTATTCACTGTAGTTCTGGAAACATTAGACAGAGAGGAATTAGACTGGAGAAAGAAATTAAATAAGGATAAGACAGAAGTTAAATGATCATTATTGTGGATGACATGATACTCTTCATAGCAAACCCCAAAAGCTCTACAACAAAACTTCTCAAACTAAGTTTAGTAGCATAGCCAGCCACACACAGTCAACACAAATTCACAAATCAATAGCCTTCTGTACATAAATAACAAACCTACTGAAAAACAAATTAGGGAAGCAGCACTTTTTACAATAGCACTCCCTAACATGAAATGAATAGAAATCAATCTACTGAAAGAAGTAAAAAACCTTGCATTGAAAAATACAGTACTCAGAAGAAGGAGATCAAAGAGGCTATCAAACAGTGCAGGCTCAGGGAGTCAGCTCAGTGGCCTTTCCCTGCCTGGCAAGTGCAAGCTCCTGATTCCAAGTCCTGAAAAAAAATCAGTAACAAATGCTGGGCTGTGGGGGGAAAGGAACCCTTCTCCACTGTTAGTGGGAATGTAGACTCATGCCACCACGGTGGATATCAGTGTGGAGATTCCTCAGAAGATTAAAATTATAGGTGAGTGCCTCCCAGCTGTACCCCACCTGCCTTGCAAGTGCAAGGGTCCGGGTTTGGATCCCGGGTAAGGGTAACCACATACAACAATGCTGGGTGTGGTGACTCATGCCCACCAGCCATCAGTACCACATACCAAAGTGCTGGGCCTGGTGGCTCACACACTTCAGAGACAGAGGCAGCAGGATTGCTGTGAGTTCGAGGCTGAGTTTAGGACTAGCCTGAACTGCAAAGGAAGACCCTGTCTCAAAAAAAGAAAAGAAAAGAAAAGAAAAGAAAAGAAAAGAAAAACTACAGGTTCCATTTGATCCAGCTATTCTCCTTCTTGATATCTTCCTGAAAGAATTAAAAGTGTCATACTATAGTGATGTATACACATCCATGAATATAGAGGCACAGTTTGTAATAGCTTAATCTTAGAAACAGCCAGAATGTCCATCAAATGATAGATAAAGATGATATGCTTTGTTATTATTTATTTTGGAATGAGGGATTGAACTGACAACCTTGCACTTGCAAGGCAAGTAGTGGTCCCACTGAACTAAATCCCAGCCCTAAAGAAGCTGTGTTTTTTTATGCAATGGAGTACTACTCTGTCATAAAGAAGGCTAAATGAGATATTTATAGCTAAATGGATGCACTTTCAGACCATAATTTTTTTTTTTTTTTTTTTTTTTTTAGTTTTTTGAAACAGGGTTTCGCTTTGTAGTTCAGGCTGATCTTGAACTCAGCCTTGAATTTAGCAGTCCTCCTGCCTCTGTCTCCCCAGTGTTGGGATTACAGGCATGAGCCACCAGTCTGACATTGTGGTATGTGGTACTGATTGCTGGTGGGTGTGAGTTACAACGCCCAGCATTGTTGTATGTGGTTACCAGGGATCTAACCTGGGACTTTGTGCTTGCAAGGTGAGCAAGGTGAGCTAAATCCCCAGCCCAGATCATATTCTTTTTTTTTTTTTTCAGGTTTTTTTTTGAGACAGGGACTTGCTTTGTAGTTCAGGCTGGCCCTGAACTCAGCCTCCAACTCACATCACATAATCCTCCTGCCTCTGCCTCCCAAGTGCTGGGATTACAGGCCTGAGCCATCACGCCCGGCATTGTGGTATGTGGCACTGATTGCTGCTGAGCATGAGTCTCCACGTCCAGTATTGTTGGTGGTTACCAGGGATTGAACTTGGGTCCTTGTGCTTGCAAGACAGATGCCGGAACCACTGAGCTAAATCCCTAGCCCCAGACCATATTCTTAAGTGAAATCAATCAGACGGGCCAAGTGTGGTGGCTCATGCCTGTAATTCCAATACTAGGGAGGCAGAGGCAGGAGGATTGCTGTGAGTTTGAGGTTAGCCTGAGCTACATAGTGTGTTCAGGGCCAGCCTGAACTACAAAGGGAGACCCTGTTTCAAAAAAACAAAACAAAACTCCTCAAAATACATATAGAAATAAATAAATAAGACACATGTTTAAGTAACACATTGATTCTCAGGTGTGGTAAGTCAAAAGTGAAATTTATGTCCAAAATATATAACAGATATTGGGAAATGATAATAAAATCTTCAAATGAGAAGGGAACAAGGGAGCACAAGGGTGAAAGAAAGGAATGGACAAGAAAAAAAGTGAAAGAAGGAAAAATGGAGCAAAGCTTTTGTACACAGGAGTGGGGGGAACAGGGATGGGAAAAAAGAGGCAGGATATGTCATGTACCGGTGCAAATTTCCTATGATGAGTGTTATTATGTATATCTAAAATCTATTATTAAATATTTTGTTAAAAACATATTTCCCAGGCTGGATTTGAACTAGAGGATCCTCCTGCCTTGCTGGGATCACAGCCATTTGCCGCTATACCTGCCCCTCTGTCTCTGTCTCTCTCTCTGTCTCAGTTTCTCTCTCTCCCGATGAATGAACCCATCCAAGCACACTCTGCCACTGAGCTCCATTTCCAGCCCTTTACATCCTTTATTTTGAGACAGCCTCTGTTTCAAGATATCCTCCTGCCTTAGTCTCTCCGGCGGCTGGAATTACCTGGGAGTGCTGTCATGCCGAGCTCTCCAAATGCTTTCCTGAAAGAGAATCCTGCTAGGTCCACTCAGCCCTGTTCATCTGGTACACCCAGTTCTTGGGAGCACCATGTAGGCCAACCTCTGCTACAGAAGAATCCCTGGGGACCGAACCCAGGACCTGCACACTGAGCTAATTCCCTGTCGGTTTTCTACTTATTTGGTGAGCCTGAGGTAGGAGTTCAGGGCGAGGCAAACTGGCTGGGGAAGTAAGCATGACCTGTTAATGACAGTACCCAGTCACACGTGCAGAATAGCTCTCAAAGTCCTGTATGTGGAATTCTCCAAAGAACTCAAGTAAGTATTTTTGTTTGCTTTGTTTTGTTTTGCTTTTGTGGTACTATTGTAGGTAGGTAAGCTAGTTAGATATTTTGTAGGCAGTTAGATAAGACTGGCCCTTAAAAAGCCCCTTTGGAGGACAGCCAAGGAGCCAACACGGAGCACAACCAGGAGCTATTCACTGAAGGTCGACATTACAAAAGGAGGAACTAGCACACCCGCATAGGATAAATACCAGTGATTGATATTCTAAGTAGATTTTCATCACCTGGGGGGGGGGGGACAGTCTTAACTCACCCCTTCCCGGAAACATCCCTGACTAAAAATCCCTATAGACTTGCTCTGTGACTTGCTTTCCCACTGGATTCTCCTTCAATCAATATTAATCTTATTTGTTGATCATAGTTTTGTCCACTTTGAACCCACCTTACTTCCTAGCTTTGCTCCATAAATATCCCCTGGGAAATACGGTCCTGGGTCACCCACTTTCGGGTCCCCCTACTGTCCCACTTTGGCAGAAGCTTTCTCAATAAACTTTCTACTCTTAACCTCTGTTGCTTTTAGAATTCTTTCTTCGATTTTAGAGAACACAGACTCACGTTCCAGGTACCTAGCGGGTTGGGATTTACGATATTTTCCTTCTTTTTTTGAGACAGGGTCTCACTTTGTAGTTTAGGGTGGCCCTCAGCTCAGCCTCAAACTCATATCACAACAATCCTCCTGCCTCAGCCTCCCGAGTGCTGGGATTACAGGCGTGAGCCACCACACCTGGCACTGTGGTATATGGTGTTGATTGCTGCTGGGCATGTGTCTCCACGCTTAGTATTGTATATGGTTACCAGGGAATTGAACCTGGGCCCTTGCACTTGTAAGACAGATGCCGGGAACCACTGAGTTAACTCCCTGACCCTGATATTTGTCTTTTTTGAGGGTTACCTGCTCCCTTCTGTCAATACCAGTGAAGGAACTAAGGGCCTTGTGTTTGCTCTGGAGGGGCCACTGAGCTAAATCCCCAGCCCTGAGCAGATTTAAACTTTTTTTTTTTTGAGAAAGGGTCTCGCTTTGTAGTTCAGGCTGGCCCTGAGCTCAACCTCAAACTCACATCACAGCAATCCTCCTGCCTCTGCCTCCCGAGTGCTGTGGTATGTGGTTCTGATTGCTGGTGGGCATGAATCCCCATGCCCAGCATTGTTGTATGTCATTACCAGGGATCAGACCTAGGTCCTTGTGCTTGCCAGACAGGTGCCGAACGACTGAGCTAAATCCCTGGCCTAGCCTGAGTAGATTTGATAGGACACCCAGTCCTGACCTCAGCCTGAGTCTCGACCCAGAGTGGCTCTCAAAGGCTTCCTGGTGATTTGGACAGCATAAAGAAAGAGGAGCAGTGTGAGCTCAACTGTCCATGCTGTCCGAACTGTTTCCTGGAAGTAGCATGTGCTTTTTTTTTTAACCTCTTCTCTCTTTTTCCTTGGTCCCAGCTTGCCCCGCAGACTCGTTTTTTCCTCTCTTCACTTTCACTTTTTTCCCCCCTTGTTAGGTTTTTTTTTTTTTTTTTTTTGAGACAGAGTCTCATTTTGGAGTTCAGGCAGGCCCTGAGCTCACTGTGTACCTCAGGCCAGCCTTGAAGTCATAGCTGTCCTCCTGCCTCTGCCTCCAGAGTGCTGGGAAGACAGGAGTGAGTCAGTGTGGTTGGTATTGTGGTATGTGGTTACTGGGGATTGAACTCTAGACCTTGTGCTTGCCAGGCAGACGCCAGAACCACTGAGCTAACTCTGACTCGCCTCAGCCTCCAGACCTTGGGATATCTTTTTTTTTTTTTTAGTTTTTTGAGATGGGGTCTGGTTTTGTGATTCAGGCTGGCCTTGAATTTACTCTGTAGCACAGGCTAACTTCAAACTCAAGCAATCCTGCCTCAGCCTCCAGAGTGCTGGGATTGTAGTGTGAACCACCAGGCCAGGCAGGATATCTTGGTTTAGGTTTCTTTTTTTGTAGGACTAGGGCCAAGAGAGCTTCTCTGTCATGTCAATTGAAACCAGCAAGCTAGGGGAACTCTGGCCTCTCAGTAAGAAGGTTTAGTTTCAGTTTGGTTTTCAGTAAGAGTGCCTACATTTTGTCTTTCAGTGTGGTGTGTTGGGGGCCAGGGTGAGAACTTAAGTCTAAATAATGGCTCCGTATTTTTATTCAATGAGTCTATAAAATAAACTGACAGCAGGTAGGTAAGCAAGGGGAAAGGTACCTACAACTCATTGCACGTGTGGGGACGAGTAAAAGGCAAGTGAACTCCTGGAGGGATGGTGGTGAGGGCAGTAACAAGAATCTTATCCATTGACAAGGAGTGTAGAGATGTGCTTATTCACATCAAAGTATAATGGTGTAATCTGGTTTTGTATTTTAAAAGTCAGAGTGAAATGGAAGACAAAGGAGCTGGACAGGAGGAATGCTTATTAAGAAGCAAGAAATTGGTTTCTTCAGCCAATTCCTGTGCTACAGAAGTTTTGTTCATGAAGTCTTTCCCTAAACCAGTGTCTTCGAGAGTTTTACCTAACCTAATTTGCAACAGGTTTAGAGTGTCTGTTTTAATATTTAGGTCTCTTATCCACTTTGATTTTAGCTTGGTACACGGTGAAAGAGTTAGATGTAGTTTTAGTCTTTGGCAAGTTAAAGCCCAGTTTTTCCAGCACCATTTGTTAAAGAGGCTTTCTTTCCTCCATTGAGGATTTTTGGCTCCTTTGTCAAAGATGAGGTGGCTCAGTGTATCTGGAGTAGTTTCTGGATCTTCTAGTCTACTCCATTGATCCTTGGGTCTGTTACTTTGCCAGTACCATGCAGTTTTTATCACAGTGGCTTTATAGTATAGTTTCAGGTTCGGAGTTGTAATACCCCCCCAACATGTCCCTGTTGCTTAGAACTGCTTTTGCTATTCTAGGTCTTTTGTGGTTCCAGATGAAAGTTTGGATTTTTTTCTATCTGTGAAATATGCTGTTGGGATTTCAATCGGGATTGTGTTGAATGTGTAGAGTAGTTTTGGGAGTATAGCCATTTTGACAATATTGGTTCTTCCTACCCAGGAGCAAGGTACGTCTTTCCATTTTTTGATATTATCTTCTATCTCCTTTTTCAGAGTGCTATAGTTTTCAGAGTAGAGGTCTTTCACCTCCTTTGTTAGATTGATTCCTAGATATGTTTTTGGGGGGGTGCTATTGTGAAAGGGACTGACTCCCCAATTTTTATTTCAGTGGGTCTACTGTTTGTGTATACGAAGACTATTGATTTTTAAAAAAATTTTTTAATCTTTATTGGTACATTACATATATGCATCATGATTGCACTCCATAATGGGGATTTGTACCAGTATAAGACACAACTTAATTCTCATTTTTTCCCATAGCCCTACCCACCCTACCGCCCCCCCATATACATAAAATTTGTTTCCTTACTTTTTTGTTACAATCTCAACATTTCCCCCCTTCTTCCTATTTTACATTGAGCATTTTCTATTTCACAATATATAATATACAATTCTAGGACTCGTTTACATCTTTATTTTCTCATACCAGAGAAAAGATGCGATATGTACCTATCTGTGCCCTATTTATTTCACTTATGAGGATATCCAACTCGAAGACTATTGATTTTTGAACATTGACCTTGTAACCAGCTACGCGGCTAAAACTGGCGATTAGGTCCAGCAGTTTTTAAATTGAGTTTTCAATCCTCAATGGGACCTCATTCTTTTAAAAAGCTTCTGCACAGCAAACGAAACCACCAACAGAGCAAAAAGGCAACCAACAATGTTGGAAAAAATCTTTACCAGTTGTTCCTCAGACAAAGGGCTACTATCTAGAATATATAAAGAGCTCAAAAAAATCAGCCCGCCCACATTTAATGACCCAATTCAAAAATGGGCATCTGAAATGAACAGATATTTTTCAGAGGAAGAAGTAAGAGCAGCTAAGAAGCATATGAAGAAATGCTCAACATCATTAGTCATTCAAGAGATGCAGATGAAAACAACACTGAGATTTCATCTCACTCCACATAGAATGGCTGCCATTTCAGATTCAGCCAACAGCAAATGTTGGCGAGGCTATGGAGAAGAAGGAATGCTTCTCCACTGTTGGTGGGACTGTAGACTCGTACAACCCCTGTGGAGATCAGTTTGGAGATCCCTCAAAAAGCTAGGATTGGAGGTCCCATTTGACCCGGTCATCGTCCTGCTTGGTATATACACACAAGAATTAAGATTCATATCACAGTGACATATGTACACCCATGTTTATAGCAGCCCAATTTGTGATTGCTACATCTTGGAAACAACCCAAGTGTCCATCAACTAGAGACTGGATAAAAAGCTGTGATTCTTCTACAGGATGGAGTGTTACTCTGCCATAAAAATGATGTTTGAATAATTTATACTTAAATGGACATACTTTGAGGATATCCTCATAAGTGAAATAAATAGGTCACAGATAGGTACATATCGCATCTTTTCTTTTTTTTTTTTTTTTTTTTTTGAGACAGGGTCTTACTTGTGGTTTAGGTTGGCCCTGCGCTCAGCCTTAAACTCACATCACAGCAATCCTCCTGCCTCTGCCTCCCGAGTGCTGGGATTACAGGCGTGAGCCACCATGCCCAGCACTGTGGTATGTGGTACTGATTGCTGCTGAGCATGAGTCTCCACACCCAGTATTGTTATGTGGATCGAACCCAGGCCCTTGCACGTGCAAGACAGGTGTGGAACCACTGAGCTAACTCTCCGGCCCCATAGCGCATCTTTTCTCTGGTATGAGAAAATAAAGATGTAAATGAGTCCTAGAATTGTATGTTATATATTGTGAAATAGAAAATGCTCAAAGTAAAATAGGGTGAAGGGGGGAAAATAATGAAATTATAATAAAAACATAGGGAAACAAATTTTATGTATATGGGGGGGC
>PVIR01031304.1:0-19557 GCA_004026965.1 Petromus typicus
AAAAAAAAAAAAAAAAAAAAAAAAAAAAAAAAAAAAAAAAAAAAAAAAAAAAAAAAAAAAAAAAAAAAAAAAAAAAAAAAAAAAAAAAAAAAAAAAAAAGAAAAAAGAAAGGCAGTAACAAGAATAGCAAAAACACAAAACTGAATAAAACAAACAGATAAAAACAGAATAGGATAAGGTTCAGTCCACTAACAGTCAACTGTCAGAAGTGAGGAACCGATGATTCCTGTATGGCCTGAGACACACAGTTTGAAGTTTATAGGTCACAGGGAAAAAGAGCTGTGAAGTTGCAGGCTTTCCCTTGATGTGAGGCCAGTGTCCTGTAGATGACGATGGACCTAGAAAGTCTGAGGTTCGCAGGTCTCAGAGCAGGATCCCTCCCCCTTCAGTATGGCGGGGGGGGGGGGCGCTGGAACCAGGGTCCTAGTTGGAGTTCCAGAGTTGGAGCGTCCTAGAGCTGGAGGCCTTGGGGTTGCCGGTTCTCTGAGGTAGAGATGATCTTGGTCATCCTGCAGGAGCTTAGAGATTTCTTCTCCTGGCATTGCGGATCCTCGGTCCCATCAGGAGGTGGGCAGGGCTACCTTTTGCGGGTCCTTTGTCCTCTCCCATGAGTCTGGTTCTAGGAGTTTAATGCAGCCAGGGGTGGTCCCGAGTGCGGTTATGTTCCTCACCCTAAACCTGTGTCTCAGAAGCCAGCTGTGTGCTGTCCACAGCCACTGGGGTGCCTGTGCATGGTCCTGGCAGGGTCTGCCGCCCTTCCCCTTCAGGGGAGAGGGAAGAGGGGATAGGAGGGCTCCCTAGGTCACTCTTCTTTCTTTGGCCTTAATCAATATTTGCTTCTGATCTCTTCGATCTAGATTTCTCTGCTGTCTTTCTCCCCCACCCTTCACACTTAAGAACAATTTGTAGGGAGACAGTGGTTCTAGCTTTTACTGTTCTGCCATCTTCCCAGAATTTCCATTCCATCTCTTGTGTGGATATTGTTAAAGAAAATTTGTTCCAAAGTTTTTTTTTTGAAACAGGGTCTCACTTTGTACTTTAGGCTGGCCCTGAGCTCAACCTTGAACCACAGCAATCCTCTTGCCTCTGCCTCCTGAGTGCTGGGATTACAGCTATGAGCCACCACACCAAAAGGTGATGCCTGAATGGTGTAAATATATTCTTGGTTAATTTTAAGTCTGGGCACTGATTGCTGATGGGCATGAGTCTCTATGCCTAATACTGCTATATGTGGTTATTAGGGATTGAACCCTGGCCTTGCCAGCCCTTGCGCTTGCAAGGCAGGTGCCAGAACCACTGAGCCAAATCTCCAATCCTCCAAAGTATTTCTTAAAGCACAGTAAAAAGATTTTATTCAGGACCATTGCAATAGACACAGAGACCACTACAATGGACTGTAGTACTAAGCGCTGGGCTAGAAGCAGAGTGATAGGAGCAGGAAGCAAGGTCTCTGCTGCCGAGTAGCTCCCAGGTCTGCTCCAAAGTCTTCGAGAACTGTGATGTCAAAGTCCTTATGCTTAGACTTCAGTGGCCCTTGTCTTCTGAAGGTGATATGATGGCATCTTTCCTGGCCATTCTTTCCGTTTTCATGTCTTCTTTTAACCTTTATTTTAGTCTTACTTCCTTGGTGTCCTGTACAAATTCAGTGCCCAGCCCCAACTTTCTATCCTCACACTTATTGTGTCTTCCATCCAACATGAGGGCCTCCTTGAAGTCCACTTTCTCCAAGTGTCGTTACTATACTTGCACACAATCATGCAGCATCCAACTCCTCACACCACGTCCACAGCTTCCACCTCGTTTTCAGGCACTGTCATCTATTCCAAGCACTACTTTCATTTCTCTCTGTCTCTTTTCAACTGTGTACTTCAAAGTTAACTCTCCACACACTAAAGTCTTCTGTCACCCATCTGCTCAGATGTCTCCATGAGCTCGTCATTTTACTCAAGAGTCAAAACCAGTCTTGGTCATGACTTCTAAAGCTCCATGTAATCTATCCCACTATTACTTTTCTGAACTTGTTTCTTACCATTATTTTTCTCTTCCTCTCAGGATCTCAGCCATAGTAGTTGCAATATACTCTTTTGATAGTCTTTTAATGCTCTTTTATCATCTTAGAATTAAATATATAAATAATGTAACTTGCCTATATGCATGTTTCTTTAGATATGACTACCTAATGCCCTTCAAATATTGTAAAGAACATACAATAAAATGGTTTATAATGCATGAATGGATATTGTCTTAGTTATTTTTCTCTCATTGCTGACACAAAATTCCTGGCACTCAAAGTTAAAGGAGAAAAGGTTCATTTAGCTCACAGTTCATAGAGACTTCTGTATGGAATTGACTGGCTCCAAGGCAGAGTGGCCCATTGCAGAGGGATGTCACAGAGGAGAAATAGACTGTTACAGGCAGAGACAAGAAAAACCAACAGGGGACCTGAACTGTGTCTTTCTGTCCCTTTCGTCTTATTCAGACAACTTAGGACAAGCAACCCTCACATCATTAATTCTAGTGCTCTTGAGCCTAACACTGCACCACGAATCAAACCAAATATAACACACTCTAGATCCGGTCACATTTGGGGGCACATCAGGACACAAGTTGTAAGATTTACTCCATAAATTTGGGGACATAGGTACATGTGAAGACATAATGAAGTAGTAAAAAACTTTGTGCCTACAGTGAAAAGTCACAGAGAAGGGGACAGCTACAAATGTGGACTGATATCAGCATGCCCTCGGGTTGTTCACACAGCACACAGGGCAGCATTGCTGCTGGAGATGGAATTTTAAAAAGCGGGTGAACATTTCTTTTCTTTTTTTTTTTTTTAACATTTTGGAACATGCAGTGCATTACCACTTATTACAATCAACGTTCTCTACAGCAGTTCACTGAAACTTACTTTTCCTGTCCAACTGAAATTTTATATCCTTTGATCAGTATCTCCTCTTCCTTCTTGCACACTTTCCTCCAGCCTCTGGTAGCCATGTTTGTGCTTTCTGCTTCTGCCTCTGACTTTTTAACATTCCACATATGAGTGACAAGATGCAGTATTTGCTTTTCTGTGCCAGATGCTTCCCAGGTTCATCTTTATATTGTCACAAATAATGAGGTTTCCTTCCTTTTAAGGTAAAATAGTATTCTCCCTCACATAGGTGCCATATTTTGTGTCCATTTGTCTGTTGAAAGGCATTTAGGTTCATCTACAGCTTGGTTGTTGTGCAAATTCTATAAGGAATATAGGGGTACAGAGAATTTTTTAGCTTACTGGTTTGAGCTGCTTTAGGCATGTACCCAGAAGTGAGATTGCTGATACTCCTATTTTACTGTTCAGAGAAACCATAAGTGTTTTCCATAATGGGGGTGTCAATCTTGATTCCCATCAACAATGTACAAGTGTTTTCTTTTCCCCACACTATTGCCTTGTAGATATTTCCTGATAAAGTTCCAACAAAGTGAAGTATAGTCTTTCTTTCCACTGCTTTCTTCCTCCACAGGCTTCTCTTATCATTGAAACAATTGCAAAATAAACAGAAAATGCCCACTCACATTTTCAGAGTACCCTCCAGAGGGCTTTTGTTCCCCACTGAGAATGAACTCAGTGATTTTGCTTCTTGACCACACAGTGCTTGTTCTCACTCCAGGACCCTTGCATTTGCTGTTGATATCTCTTTCTAGAAGCTTCTTCCTCCATGTTTTCTTCCCTCACATCCCTCAAATCTCTGCTCACGTAATACTACTTTAGAGAAAGATTCCCTGACTATTATAAAATATTACCTCTGCCCAGCCTATTTCTATCTTTGCACACTTTTAAAATTTTGTTCATACTATACCTAACCCTATCCGAAATTACCTTATGTTTCTATTTTATTATGCATTTTGAACCTCGTTATCCTACTACACTAACTTCAAAGGAAATCTCTAAGAAGTAAGAGACTTTTCTTTTCAACAGGTTTGCAGGGGTTAGTGACTAGTGCTTGGCCTATAGTAGGTATTAAACAAATATTTGTTGAAAGTGTGACTGGTTGTCAACTCGCCTTCTTGCACATCCCCCTGCAAGTCAGCCCATGAAAGTGAGCTCAATTTTGTGTTATGCATAGCCTCAGTGGGGTTCATCGTAGATATTTGCTCTGGCATTTCATATTATAAGCAGGAGGCCGCTTGTCCTTGCCTTGCCTATGTTTGGTTTTTCCTTCTGTTTCTATCCAGGGTAAATATTTATAAATCGGCCCTCTAACTATTCACAAAGTGATGCTACCGCTCTGCTTAGAAATGGTTTCTTTCCCTGAGCTGACCAAACATCGTCTCTATGTTCTCAGTGATGTCTTTGATTTACTGAGTAGTTCAACAAGCAAACAAGGCAATGATGGGATCTGATGCCCCATGTGGGATGGGGTTGTTAACAAGTGAGGGGATTATATCTGTGGCACCAATGCTTGGGAGCTGGGGGGTGGGGGCTGCCCAGGGTGGCTAGAGGTAGATAATCCAGAGTAGGGATACTAATCACATACAAGGGAAAACATCAAAGGTCAAGAGAAACATAATATATCATTTAGTGGATGGGGCAGGTTGGTAGAGAGAAGTTGAGAGAAAAAGATAGAAAATTAGGAGTTGGGTGAACAGGGGAATAAAATAGCTACTGAAGAGAGCGATTCACAGCAACGTTCACCTGGGAGACTCTTTATTCAGTGTCATACAGCTCCTGGCCTTCAGGTGGCTTTACATGTCATTGCAATCACTGGGTCATAAAGTGGGACTGGCTCACTGTCACACTGTATGTCCTTTAACCTGCTCTTTTTGGGGGCATTATTTCCACCTCACATTACATATTTGTATACTATTTTTTATTTTATGTCTCTCCTCCACCCCACCCACCAAGCAGGATGACAGATCAAGATATTCCTTGGGGTCTAGGTCATTCCATGAGGTCTTCACTTGGTGACCTGTGTGAAACTGCCAAAATTTTTATTGTTCTACCCTAGTGAGAGGATCTAAGGAACAACATGGAAATTAAAAATTGGGAGCCATAGATTTAGCTCAGTGGTTCCGGCACCTACCTTGAAAGCACTAGGGCCTGGGTTCCATCCCCCGATAACCACACACAACAATGCCGGGCTCGGAGACTTACACCCAGCAGCAACCAGTACCACATACCACAGTGTCACGTGTGGTAGCTCATGCCTGTAATCCCAGCACTGGGAGGCAGAGGCAGGGGGATTGCGGTGATGTGAGTTTGAGGCTGAGCTCAAGGCCAGCCTGAACTACAAAGTGAGACCCTGTCTCAAAAAAACCCAAAAAACCCCAAAACATTCTGGCTGGGGATTTAGCTCAATGGTTCCAGCACCTGTCTTGCAAGTTCAAGTTCCCTAGTTCGATCCCTGGTAACCACATACCACAATGCCAAATGTGGTGGCTTACACCTGTAATCCTAGCTGAGGCAAGAGGATTGCTGAGTTTGAGGCTTAGTTCAAGAATAGCCTGAACTACAAAGTGAGATCCTGTTTTAAAAAGAAAAAATTAAAAACAGAGGAAAGCATGACCTCTAACTTTAATCTTAAAATTCATCAACAGAAATATTAATGGCAGCTTGTTACTTTATCTGGACAGGTTCACTTATTTTTTTCCTTTCCGCACTCTTTCACTCTAACATACACTGAAGAACCACAGATGAATAGTGACCAAATGTGGCCTTCTGTCCCTAAATATTTCTGTGACCTTGACCAACTGTTCGGTGATCACAAGTCCTACAGAGTTGACCAAATTTTACTGGACATCTATTTCTGTCCTGCTAAAATTTTATACAAGTAACAGATAACAGATAATTTATTAATGACAGCAAAGTTTCCCTTTAATCTTAGGATGATACTAACACTCTGGCCACACAGCCATGAAATAATAGTAGTTAAGGGCTACCCCATATACTGAATACTATATTATACACCTTGTACTGTGCTATGTTTTCACAACCACCCTAAAATAGGTATTGCTATCATCCCTATTCTGTAGGAATAAACTAAAGATCAAGTAGATTACTTCATTTGTCCAATATCACAGAGCTAGTGCCAAGTGACAGAGAATGAGTTTTCTTCTATATCTTGCTGCAGGTCTAGACTGGTGACTAATATCTATCTTGCTCCCTTCAAACATTTCTGCAAAATTTTTGCAGACCTCGTCTTGGTCAGGGGTATCAGTGGAGTCAAAAACAAGCACATCCTTCTTTCCCAACCTCTGATTTATGACAAGAAAGAAACAGAAAGAGTCAGGTGGGCTGATTTCTCCACATAAGCACTTTTTGAACAACTGTGTGCTGTATTCTGTTTCCATATGCTTGTATGAAATGGATTTTAGTTGATTTTAAATGTAACACTCTACTCCTCATTCCTGTTGTTTTTATACACCTATCCTGGATCTTCTGCTTAGTTGAAGTTCCTAAAATACAGAGACTCAAGTCATAGTCATCTTCTATCTCCTAATTAACATCTGGTCCTCATCCATCCCACATGGAGCTTTGTACATGTGGCCAGACAGTCGCCAGGGCTCCACTAATGCCTGACCTGCAACAGATAATATATTCTTACTTAACTACTGTATCTTGATCCTCTTTCATTAGACCCTCTTTCACTTTGTTTTCAGCCTTATAATATTCAGTCTTCACTCACAGTTGATTGATTGATTCATTCATTCTTTTATACACCATTCCTCCTCGAGGTTCAGAGAAAAATATTTCTGTTTAAACTTGCTCAGCTCAGTTTCTGGAATGTGAGTTCTGAGGACTAACAGATTCACTCCTTAGCAGAACAGAGCTCCCTAAGACTGAAAGTTTCTGCTCCTAAAGGCTTCGATCCTCAGTGAAGACAGAAAGGATGCTTGACATTTCAACTGCTCTTGGGAGTTCCGCAAGGACTTTCTTCTGACCCATGTTGTACATGACAATATTTTGCTGAGTTAGGAGGATACTTCTATTTTATTTACAGATAGTCCTCATTTAATGACTTACCAGGTTAATGACTATTCAGACTTGGGACCAAGGTGTGCCGATTAAACTTACTGCCTACATTTGGACTTAGGATACAGGGACAGGAATGGCAAATCAGTCTTATGGTGACTTCTACAGTATAGTACTGTAATTTTTGCTGATTGTATCATTACAATACAGAATTGTAGTTTCACGTTTTGATACATTACAGTACTGCACATAAAAGTTGTGCAAATAAAAACAAAGTCATCATGTTGGTGTTTCCCTTCACCATTTCTTTGTGCAAATATTGTAATACACATACTATATACAATTCTTCATTAGCAAACAATTCATGTAACAGCCTACTCACAGAAATGGAGAAAAAGGTCATTAAATGAGAAACATCTGTATTTACTTCCTTATTTGTGGCACTGGGGATGGAATTCAGAGATGCCCTATCACTGAACTGAATCCTTAGGCCTTTTGATTTTTTTTTTAAACTTTGAGTTAAGGTCTCACTAAGTCACCATGTTGTACAGCTCATCTTAAACTTATGTCTGTCTTCCCCAGTCGGCCAGAGTGTTGGGACTATAGGGGTGCACTACTGTGCCTGGATGGATTATTTTTTACTTATATCATTGTTTTTTACGGTTCATTTCATATATATATATATCACATATATATGATTATTTATATTAAATGGCATCAACTTTTCTGTAGTACTAAAGATTGTAATGAGGACCTTCTCACTGAGCTGCATCCCAATCCATTTTTTATTTTTGTTTTTAAATTTTAAGATGGAGTCTTATTAAATTTCTGTGAAGCCCAGGCTGACCTCAAACTTGCATTCCCCTGCCTCAGTCTCCCCAGGAGCTAGGATTACAGGAATATGCCACCATGCCTGGCTTGGATCAGGCAGATATTGCAAGAATTCTCATTTCACAGTTGAGCAAACAATCTTGAGGAATTTTAATGATTTTCCCAAGGTCATAGAGCAAGTTAAGTGGCGAGCTAAAGTTCAAGCCTGGGGTTTGGTGCATCTCTTTCAGAAAATGCTCTTTCTAGGGCATGCTGAGGGAGCAGAAGACCCTGAGGACAACCTTGTCTCAATAGCCAAGTCCAACTTCCCAGGCACGATGCCTCATAGAGATGAATTTCTGGGAAAAACAGTTTTGCTCTTTAGTAGGTCTCTTTGGGGAAGTGTCCAAGTATTTATTAACTCTAATTAAGAAGCTGTTCCAGATCTTCCATGCAGCGATGTGTTGATGTTCTCACCACGGATCTTTCCTGAGATCAGCCTTCTTGGATCAGGCTCCACACTGCATTGGAACAGACCGTAAGGGGCAGCTGGCATCTGTTGAATGCCAACCTACAGTCTCTTAGACATCCCTCCCTTCCATTCCAGACTTTTCTCCTCCATCTGAAAATTGTCAATATCACCAACATTCTGAGGTTCATTACTTTTCACTCCTGTTGGCGGTACCCACAAAACTTCTTGTATGTGTCAATTCAGGATGGTGCCGGGGCCAACCTGACTCACCTGGCTCCAGTTCATTTCAACATGGCTTCAATGAAGTCCTGGTGGAAAGTTGAGTAGAAAAATCCTGTTCCCTGAACAAAGTTACAGCTGACCAAAATCAATGGAAAGCCATCCTAAGCTTGTGGCCTGGAAGACTTAATACTGTGAAGGTAGCAGCAATACCCAAGTAATATGCATTCAAGGCCATAGTCATGAAGCCTTAACAACTTTGAGGAAGAAATGAAACATCCTGTCCTAGAATTTATGTGGAATTGTAAGGAACCTTGCAGGACTGAGCAACACTTGTCAATTTCAAAATGTTCTACAAAGGTACAATAATTAAGACAGTGTGGGAATGGCATAAATATAAACATACGAATCAGTGGGATAAACCACAGTTACAGAAACAAACCCGCATATCTATAGCCAGTTGGTACTAAATAGAATACTGAGATCTTTCACTGGAGAAAGAAAGTGTTTTCCTGGCCAGTGGTGAAATATGACCTCACAACGAAGAGGGTGACAATAATTTTTTAAAAAAGGAAAATAATAATCACTGTCAAGAATGTAGAGAAGCCGGCATCCTTGTCCACTGCTGTGGAAATGTAAATAGTGTGGCCACTATAGAGATCATTTAGGTGTTTCCTCAAAAAGTTAACATAGAATTACTGTGCTGCTCAACAGTTCTGCTGCAAGGTAGGCACTGGTATGTATTGCAAACATGTAGTCATAACTCTGTATGTGTTCATAGCAGCACTATTCATAGTAACATGAATGCCACTGCTGAAGAGTAAATAAGCAGTGTTGTCCTCCTACACTGGATTACTAGTGGATACAAGCAATGGAGTACTGACACACGAAAGAACATGTTTGAGCCTTGGAAACATGATGCCAACTAAAAGAAGTCAGACACAAAAGGTCACATCTTATGTGATCCTGCTTAAATCAAATGTCTAGAATAGGTAAATCCACAGAGAAGAAAACAGGTTAGTTTTTGCTGGGACTGAGAAAGGGAATGAGAGAGACCATAGAAGGAGAAGTTTTAAAATATACTAGCCTTCGCCTTAGGATAATGAAATCATTGCAGGCTAGGTAGAGGTGATGTTTGTACCACTGGAAATATATGAAATGCCAATGAATTGCATACTTTAAAATGACTGATTTTGTGTTATGTGAGATTTTACCTGACCAATAATCCCTGCTCCCATTCTATATACCAATGTCACCAACAGGATCTTTCTCCAAGCAGCAAGGAATCCGGTGGCCCAGCAGGGATCATGCACAGTAACCCTGCTTCCCTGGCTTTTTGTATTGTTTGAATGGGCTTGGCAGATTCTTCATGATAGAGTGTCTAGCTAGCAGGAATCTTTGAACAGAACTCAATCACCAATAATCTGTGCACGTAAACAGTGTTGTTCAAGCACCAAATGGGACTATGTCATGCTCGAAGTGTACATGGGTCTCTTCCAGAGTCGTATACCACAGCCCTCTGCTATTCCACAGCACAACCCCTATTCCACTTCGAAGCAGAACTTTTAGGACTTTAAATCACCTCTATCCAAAGATTACTTTGCCTTTCACTTTGGAGTTCATGGACTTGGGAATAAACCCTCCCTTGGAAGTAGGGTAGGAAATGTTCTGTCCTCAAGCAAAAGATCTCAGCTGAGCCTCTTCAGTCAGTTAAATGAGAAGTTTGTAAACGATCTTCATGTACATAAGATAAGAAGTAGGATATCTACTTTGGTGAAGGATGTAGTGTTTGTTACCTACTAAAGAATATTCAAGGAGATGGCAGCTCGTAGAGGAATTGTACAAACGTGCAATATGAAATGCAATATGTCATTGAGCCAACACGCTGGGCAGCACTGATGAAACCCAATGAAGTTATTCATGGGACTGGACTGCAGTTCCGCTTTGCAGCGTCTTCAGTGGCAGCCAGAACGATGGTGTTTGCTGTGAGTCTTGGAGCAAGAAGGGCAGGGGACCCAGGCAGAGGGATTCACTTGTCTCTGCCTTGGAGTTGTTAAGAGTAGATCCAGTGGCACAGATAAAAATGACAAGAGATTGTAAGAAGTTACTGCAAGGGAAAGTAAATGGGTTTGGAGAAGACAGAAAAAATGTTCTGTCATGTTTTCTGTTAGCAAGCTTTCACTGAGTGTTTGCCGTGTGCAAGGATTATGTGAGATCTTTAAGGAAATTTATTTGTTTAAATTTCACAGTCCCATAAGGCAGTTGATGGTACTGGTGCCAGTTTGCAGGAGAGGAAACTGAGGCAGCTGTCATGGTTATATAGCTCATAAATTGTAGACCCAGGAATCAAATTCCTAATTGGTGATTCTATGGCAGTTAAGGGGGGACTTGTCCCAAGATTTCCCTCAGGGTTGGCTAGGGAAGAGGTGAGGAATTAGCCATTGTTGATAAGACAATGCATGGCGTTGAATTTTCACAACATCCCAGAGAGGAGAGCACCATCCCTCCCACTGGAGTCCTGTCTGCAGAGTCCAGCAATGGTCGGAGATGGTGGACAGGGCTGTTGTTTGCAGCGCCTCCCTGGGCATCAATAGATGCATGTGGAACAAGGGCAGGGGGCCTAGACCCCAAGGCTCCCCTGGCCTTTCCTGATGCCACTCTCCTCTTTTCTGCGTTGGAGCACACAGTGCCTGGGACATAATACACTAATGCTTCAACCAGGCTCAGCTACCCCACGAATGTGCAGAGAAGGGTAAATCGTGCTCAAGTGACCAGCCTGCTCTTGGAGAGCTTCTGCTGCATTTGCCACTTTGCCGGGACCAGCTTGAGTACATGGCGGGCTGTAAAAGTCCTCGATGCTGAGAGGGCAAGGCTGGGATCAGAGAGTGAAAGTTCTGGAGGCAGATTTGAGAAATCCTAGGCCCTTAGGTGATCAGTTCGAGGAAGTTGCCATATTCATATCTCCTTCCCTTTAGGCACCCAGATTGCCATCTGAATCACCTCCAGAGGCCACATGTCCTTGATCTTGGTGTGCAGATAGTGGGAGAGAGGATGTTGGGAGCAGTTGTCTGACATAACCGGAGTCATAAGACACCTGCTGCAGCAGCAACAGCAGCAAAGTCACCGAGAAACTGCCTGCTTCCTATTCTGGGCAGAATCTGGCTTGGTCCTCACAATATCCCCACATAGCAGGTCCTATTACACATCTAGACTTTTCCTGATCCACTTTCACAATGAGGCACCCGAGGCCCAGGGAAGTTATCACCTGCCCAAGGCCCCACAGCTAGCAAGGTGGGAGAGCAAGATTCAAATGGCACCTGCTGCTTCAGACCCAGTGCTCAGGATCTGGCTTGTTCCACAGCAAATGCGGGGCTCGGGCTGGGTTTCTTGCTGCCATTTTGTTCCTGCCCCCACCCCTCTAGGGATGTTTCTGAGGCACGAATCTCTGGAGACTGCTCTAGTGGGGTCAATGGACAGAGCCGAGAGGTTTGGAGGGACAGATGCTACCGCGAGGGAGGGAGGAATGTTTGGGGAGTCAGGGGAAGGGGTCGTTAGACAGTTTAAGCTGAAAATTGCCAGCTTTGTAACTGCATCACTAAGTGAAGTTGGGTGCAACGGGAAGGATGAAATAAATAAAACTGTTATTCATCTTCCCTATTTTTTTCACTTTTGCCCTAAGAGGAAAATTAAGGAAACAAATGGTTTGTGGAGATTAGCAGACTGGTAGCTTTGCATATTAATATGGTGACACTTGACTATACCGCCTTTCTATTTAAGGTAGCTTTGTCCTTTCAGGCTGAGGAGCTGATTTCAGAGAATTAGGCTCCTGCAGATTAAAATTAAAATAAAATTAGTCTATCCTCCACATCCACTTGGCTTGTGGTCCAGCACGAAAAGTGACTGCAGCCCGAAAGCAGAGGGTTGTGACCTGGCTGAGTATCCTTGTGCCAGCAGAGCTCCAAGAGCCCAGCGGAGGCAGGCGGCAGGCCAGGCAGGGCGCAGAGGGGGCCTTCGCCATTCAGGAGGGTCTCATCTGACAGGACTCAAAACGTAATTGCATTTGGCCGACGTATGTCAAACCCCAGACTCGCCAGGCATCACAGATGTGGACAAGGTTAATTCTGGCACCTTTCTCTTAGGGAGTGTGTAGTCTAGTGGGGGACAAAGACATGTGGCTCATATGCTATTTCATTTGGGGACATCAGGACTTGCCATCTGGATCAGTCTAAAGAGTGAATAAGAATTGGCCAGCCATTGTGGGGGATATTTTTTAAAAGAGCAAGAAATAGTGGATGCAGACTCTGTGGCCCTTGTGACACCCAGAAGCAACTCCCATGCCATCTGCTAAGGGCTGATCCCTCAGCACTCTGGGAATTTGTGGCTAAGTCAGCAAAGTCTCAAAACAGAAACAGACTCTTGCTCCCTGCCCACGCCTACTCTAGCACTGGTCTGCTTTAAGGGGCAGGGACAGATTAGGAAGTGGTTAAGTACACGAGAGATTCTGAGTCAAGCTGTTCTGGTCTAAAATTATGACTTTGGCAGTGCGACTTTGGACAAGTAATTGAATCTCTCTGAGCCTCAATTGACTCAGTTTCTTCAAATGAAAAATAAGGACAAAGAATAGTCATGGGAATAACCCAGAGGCTGCTGGAAGCTTGAGAGTGACTTCGTAGAAGAATATACATTTTAGAGAAATTGTCACCCACTTTCCTGTTTCTATAGGTGTAAAACACTTGGCACAGAACCTCAGCCCCACTAAGTACACAATAAAACAGCAGCTGTGCCTGCTGTACTAATTTATACCTTGGACTACTTTGAGTATAAACTAATGAATATACTATACCTATGTTAATATAAACACCACAGGAAGTTACGTGTTGAACTAGTATTTCTCATGTGTTTCTTCAAATATGCTTTTTCACAAGATCTTCCCAGATCAGCCAAGAAATAAAGGATCTTTGCTTAGTTATATTATAGTACACTACAGATTGTATGTTAAAGTTTCTGAGAAGTCCCATGAAAAGACATAATCTATTAACTGTGTTTAACCATCTGTTTTCCAACAGGCTTGACCACAAAGCACTATATTCACCAAACAAATGTTGCAATTAATATGTCATGAGCTTTTGGGATATGACAGTCTGGTGCCAGGACATCATTTTACAAATGATCAAATAAGATGCCAGAGGGCAAGAGCCTGGACCAAAGGTACCTAGTTAGCCAATAGTGTCTGAGACAGAGGCAACACATGGATGGAAACTGGGAAGAATATGTCAGAGAAAATCAAATGTGGACAAGATTAATTCATACTATACGTCTGCTTGGGATGACATTTGATGGCCTTTGTTGAAAAGAGTCAACTGGATGAGTTACATCAGTAATCTGTAGCTGTCTCTCTTTAATTCCTCTGATTCACACTAAGTAGGCTTAAATCCCACTGTCTAATTACAACTTTTCTCATCAGTATCTCCATTGACCTCAACTGTCAGCTCTAGTTAGAATACTGTTCTCCCCATTCTTCACCTAGACGTAGGATACTTAGCCTTTAATTTCTTTTAGAGCAGGATTCCTCACCACGCAGTTGGCAGTAGTCTTTCTCTTCTATGTTCCCCTAGTTCTCTACTATTGTCTTGGGCATAGCTTATTCCAATGTGTAGTTTTGTATTTATTTGTTTAGTTTTTTTTCATTGCATCACTTCTCCCCTGACTGTGGATTCCCTGTGTTATTTACCCATATATTTCCAACACCCACACAATACCTGGAGCACAGTAGAAACTCAGTAAATACTTGTTTAGTGAATAAATAAATGAACAGACACTATACCACTCTAGTTTGAGCTGCCATGTGCCCAACCAGCCAGTCCAGTGACAAACTGCTCATGGCACAGGCCTGAGCAGGAACTGGACCAACTTAACCTGCCCATGCAGTGCCTTTGTGAGATTAGAAAAACATGCCCTTCACCATGGGCACATCCCAGCCTGGCTCTGTCTGAAGCATCTTCAGAGTCTCCCCTGCTTCACTGCTGAACAGGATGTAGGTTGCATATCAGGTCCTCTTTTAAATTTTTATTTTACTTTATTAGGACATACTTGCAGTACATGACATTTACATTCATCTTCAGACATGTGCACCACCACTGAGGTACATCTCTGACCATAGATCTGGATTCTTTTTATTTTCCTTCTTCTCTTTACTCATTTCTCTCTCTATGTGTTTAGATATCCTTTCCTTGTTTCTACAATTATTTTTGTTATATTTTTGTTCATGTTCACAACATATAATTACATTCATTGTGAGCAGTTAATTCATGTATACAGTTCATTTAAATCTTTCCATATACTCACTAGTTCACTTGGTCCCCTTTCTACTTGAAAAAGATCTATTTACCTGTTTCCTTCTATTAGTCTTTTATTTTTCTCTTTATGGGCAAGGAAAATGAATACACACTTCTCCAAAGAAGAAGTACAATGACCAATAAACATATGAAAAAAGTTCAACGTCCCTGACTACTAGAGAAATGCAAATTAAGACAATGCTAAGATTTCATCTTACATTAGAAAGAATAGTAACAATAAAAAAATCAAATAATAACAATTGCTGGTGTGGCTGCAGTGAGAAAGGAGCTCTTCTACATTGGCAGGATTGTAAACTAGCACAACCATTATGGGAGTCAATATGGATATTATCTCAAAAAAATAAAAGTAGAAATTCCATTTGACCCAGCTATTCCCCTTCAAGATATCTTCTGGAAAGAGCTGAAGACATATTACAAAGGTACATCCACCTTAATATTTGTAGAAGCTTGATTCATAATTGCTAAATCTTGGAAGCAACCTAGATGTTTATCAGTAGATGAACGAATAAAGAAGATGTGGTATTTATATGTAATGGACTACTACTCAGTTTTAAAGACAAATAAAATCAAAGCATCGATAGGAAAATAGGTACACCTTGAAAATATAATATTACTTCAAATAAATCAGGCATATAAACTTAAATACCATATGGTTTCTATCATTTGAATTATCCAAAGTGCAAATATAGAGCAAAACAAAAGATTTGGATCCCCTTTGTCTAATTCTCCAGCCACATGGCCTTGTGAAAAGTACAGATGCATAAGTGGAAGCCATAGTCCTAACTTGGAGGAAACCTGTAGGCAAGGTCACAGGAAGAATGACAAGAAAGAGCAAGTGAATCCCAGAGGCTGTGCTACCTGCCTTTGCTGAAACCCGAGGAGTTTTGGCAAGTGCTTTTTAAAAGCCATTTGAGAAAAGGGAATAAAGACAAACCAGTCCAGTCATCTCAACTCATGTCAGTAGTTGAGCACCGAGAGAACCCTCTCTGGAATCACACAGGCCTGGGTCATTATGGCGGCCCTGAGCTCCCCTGCTCTGTGACCTTCGACACACTGCCAACACTTCCCCATCTGTACAAGAATCACAAGGTCAACATCAACATCATAAACTCCATGTACCACATGCTTATCCTAGAGCACGCCTAAGTAGTCATTGCTAGCAATGGTTCACAGTGCTATTTATATCATAGGCAGTGTGAAATGTTTGATTTGTAAGAAGAAATCACAATGGGTTTCAAAGTTAGCTCTGACCAGGCAGCCCCTGCCCTTGGCATCAAGCTTTGAATTTGCGGCATGAGTATTATTAAAAACTGGAATTGGAAAATTTCCCAGACTGTGCAGCTGGCCAGCCCTTCACCAGCCTGGTGACAGTATAGAGTGATGAACAAGGTGACTCACTTGTCCCAGTAGTGGCCTGAGCCCCTCATCGCCTGTGGAGCAGGAGGGTGTACCAGCGAGGGGGCAAGTAGCTGATGAACAAGATAAAAACAAAGCCCCAAGAGCCACACCGTGCCAAACATCCAAGTGCTCTGAAAGTTGCTGGCTGTATGCCTGTTCTGAGGCTAAAAGGACATGGTTAGCAGAACAGTTGAACTCTCCTTGAGGGGCGTCCAGGTTTCTAAGGCAGCTCTTTGCCAGAGGGTAACACAGCCCAGGGCACTTCAGTATTCTGGGTGGTATCTAGGTGCAGGACTGGGTGGGCAGAGGGGTGCCCTGGGCCCAGAGGAGCCCAAGGACAGGAAGAAGAAAGGAAGTCCAGCACTGCAGCACCTCTTCGTTATATCACTTTGTATCCTAGGCCTGCGGTTATCTGCATCTAGGGAAATGGCCTACGCAGCAAGGCAGGCAACCTAGGAAGGAAAGAAATGATGAAAGATAGCCCCAGGTACAGAGCAGCAAGTAGTTTGTATTCTGACTGAGAAATGACCTCCTTCATTCAAGATCACTCAGGTGGTGGATATCTCCAGACATAAGTGACCATGTAGTATAGTAGACAACAACCCACCACACCAATGATGGAGACAACAGCAGTGGTAATAGTAAGTGATGAGTTCTGCATCTTGCCCTGGCCTTGCACTAAGTATCTATATACACTCCCTGCTTCGTCTTCCTAACCATCTTTATTCTCTAGAGTAGGAAACTAAAGTTCAGTTACTTCACTTTCACCTACAAATGACTCAATTTATCCTTTTTATAGTGTGTGAGTACTCCATTGTGTATAAGTACCACAGTTTTCATTCCTTCATTTGTCTATGGGCATTACACTGTTTCTGAGATTTAGCTATTATGAACAATGCTGATGTAATCATGGGTATGGATGTGTCATTGTGATATGATGTCTTTAACTCTTTGGAAAAATATCTACAAGAGGATTAGCTAGGTCAAATGGATTTTCTACTTTTAGTTATTTTAGGGATCTCCACACTATTTTCTGCAGTGGTTGTACCAGTTTACAGTCCTCCTATGGGGAATCATTGGAGAATCATTCTTTCTCCTTACTCTAGCCAGCATTTGTTACTGATTTCTTTCTTCTTTTTTTTTTTTTTTTTGAGACAGAATCTCGCTTTGTAGTTCAGGCTGGCCCTGAGCTCAGCCTCAAATTCACATCACAGCAATCCTCCTGCCTCTGCCTCCCAAGGGCTGGGATTACAAGCATGAGCCACCATGCCTGGCACTGTGGTATGTGGTACTGATTGCTGCTGGGCGTGAGTCACCACGCCCAGTATTGCATGTGGTTACTGGGGATCAAACCTGGGCCTTTGAGCTTGCAAGACAGGCGCCGGAACCACTGAGCTAAATCCCCTGCCCACTGGTTGATTTATTGATGGTAGCCTTTCTTTTTGAAGATGGAACTTTAGTACTATTTTAATTTGTATTTCTTGAACAGCCAACAATGTTGAACACTTTTTCATGTATTTATTGACAGGTCATATTTTCTTTATCCATTCATCTGATTTCTTTTCAGATTGTATAAGTGTTTGGCCTTCACCTTTTAAATGTTAGCTGTTGTCACTGCTATTGATTGTACTGCTATTCATTGTATTTAAATGTTAGCTATTGGTATTGTTGTTGTCATCGTGGTTAAAAGAATGATCACTAAATGGAAGGCTGTATACTTAGATCTTTTGATACGCTCCTTCATGTCAATGAAAGTGCGGGACCTACAAATCAAGTTTGCTGGATGTATCTTCCATTTAACTACACTTATTACTATCACATAAAAATCCCATAAAAGAAATTTGTCTCCAGCCTTCACAACACTTCTACTCTACACTCTGCCCTGAACCCTATTACTCAGGAGCTAGACTTCTTGGGAAGGAAGCCTACCTTGGGAGGACAAGTGTTCCTTGGTGAATCAGTCTTGCCACCTCTAGTTCTGAAATCCTTATTGGATGTGTTGGAGGGGGGTGGGATGGAATGAAGTCTCATTCTCCTTCTGTGATGGAAGTGCCATTTGTTGCTATTAGTTGAACTGAGGATATCATTGTCTTTTTGGCTCTTCTCTGGGCATCTGACACATATTAGCAGTTCACAAATATTTAGTAAATAAGTGAATCTCCCTGGGAAGGGCAGAAGGAGACATACCATTGCCCAAGCAGAGATGTGGAGCACCAGTGAGGTTAAGTAAATATATCTAGCATGCCATTGGTAGGAAAGATACAACACAAACAAAGATGTAATTCAAGGAGAGTTTAAGAAAGGAACATAAGTATTTGTTGGTTGAGTAATAGGAACAGATAAGGAGTGGTGAAAGATCCTGGGACTAGTTACTCCAGAAAGCTGTCATGCTATCTCTACTCTAAAGAAGCAAGGGGAAGGAGCAGATGTGAAAGTCACTGAAAGAAGTAGTTATGGGAGATGGACTGCAGCAGGCAGTATGTTCGTTGGTAAAGGAAAGTGGGCACTGCACTGCTATCCTGTGGTCCAGGCAGCAAGGGATCCAGCGGAACCCAGACAACCATTTTTTTGGTCTTCTTAGCCTTCATTTTACTTCCAGTGCTTCTCTTGGACTCAATCAATTTCATAATTGGAGGATTAGGAGTGCAATGATACAGGATGTGTAGATTAGCTGCTTGGGCATACAGAAGGGTTGGGGGTGGATGGAAAGTGGATCCAGAGGGAAACTGAGAGCATTCTGCCTGCTGACGGTCTTGAGTCCACCCAGAAAGACTCGTGCTAAGTTGAAAATAGGACTTTGACTCACCTGTGCTTATTTTCCCAGAGCTCGTCCTTTTATGACACTGAGCTTGACGATGCATTTAGTGTTAGGCCAAGTGCTCATTATCCTCATTTGTTCTAAGAAATTCTGACACCATGTTTTTTCTTCCATTGTCAGTACATTTCAAAAATAAAATCTCTCCAGTATTGCTCAACTTTTTAAATTAATTTTTTGTTACATTTCATTTTTGATTATACTTCTCACAGGCCATAAATGGATTAATAGAAGAGATAAATGAATAAAATCTCTGTAGTATTCTTGCAGGCTATACTTATGTAAGATTAGGACTAAACTCTCTAGATTCTTTTGAAAGTTTTTTTTAAAATTATTTTTATTGGTACATTAAATATACACATCATGATTGCACTCCATAATGGGGATTTGTACCAGTATAAGACACAACTTAATTCTCATTTTTTTCCCATAGCCCCACCCACCCTACCACCCCCCCATATATATAAAATTTGTTTCCTTACTTTTTTGTTACAGTCTCAACATTGTCCCCTTTCACCTTATTTTACATTGAGCA
>PVIR01031305.1:0-19553 GCA_004026965.1 Petromus typicus
GCAATCCTCCTGCCTCTGCCTCCCGAGTGCTGGGATTACAGGCGTGAGCCACCACGCCCGGCACTGGTATGTGGTACTGGTTGCCGCTGGGGTGAGTCTCCACACCCAGTATTGTTATGTGGTTACCGGGGATTGAACCCAGGTCCTTGTGCTTGCAAGACAGGCGCCGGAACCACTGAGCTATATCCCCGGCCCGCTATCTCCCCCCCCCCCCCCCCCCCCCCCCCCCCCCCCCCCCCCCCCCCCCCCCCCCCCCCCCCCCCCCCGCACGGCAGTGACACATTCTCTGTATAAATGCAGGACACTCACATTATCTATTTACTCCAATAGACAGGAGACTGTTCTCTCCCTTGTTTTGTCTGGCAAGTATTTAGATTAACTACACACCTCCAAAGAGTCTGGGTCATCACATTTAGCTGGATGCATTTATAAAAGGATTATTATTTAACAGCTAAACTTCAATTAACTCACTTTTATCTTGTCTCCCGAGTTGGTGAGTAAAATTAATGAGGATGTTGTTGCCATGTCTAACAGCTTCTGTTTGTGACCCTTTCAGCAATTTTTTTGCTTTTGTGTACTTCCCCTCATCTTGCAAGTCACTTTCATTCTCCAAGCTGATGCAAAGATGGATTGTGACAATAGTTTGTGGGTGGCTGTCAGAATTAATGCTGGTTTTTGTGGGAAAATGCATGGCAAGTTTGGGACCTGATAGAATCAATTTTAAAAGTTCTACCTTACAACAAGAGGTCAAGCTGTTTTTTTTTTTTTTAATTATGATTCTGTTATAATACATCTTATGCTTGGATGAGTTTAGTTGAAGAGTTGCAAAACTATGCAATATTCCTAGCATGAAAAAGAGCATAAACATAATGTGACCTATTGGAGGATGACTCAGATTTCTCAGAAGGCAAAGAGGTAGAGTGGGAAGGGGGAACTGTTGGCTGACTTGGCCTCTGTTCTGGACAGAACCATTTGCCAATTTTAGCATAGTACCCTCACCTGTAAAATAGCAGGTATAACTGAAGGTCTTAGGAAGTTTGCATAGATACTGCAGGAATTTCTTACTAGAACTATGATTAGTCCAATTTGATGGAGAAGACATTGAGACATAGAGACACTAAGAATATTACTCAAGGTTGTCTACCTTGCAAAATCACAGCCTGTAATAACTGACTCCAAATCATGGGCATCTGACCAGGAGAAAGAATCAGCTTATCTTGTAGCAACTAAATCAAACTAAAATATGCACTTTTCTAGATGTCATGAGTTAGATGTCATTATCAGTTATTTTCAAGGACTTATTCAAGGCTGTATAACTTATAAAGAGTGGAGCTGGAACATTTATCCATGCCTAAGTCCAACCTCCAAGCTCAGCTACTACACTAAATTCCCAGTTATGACTACAAACCATACTGTCTATAAAATATAGAGCATGTGATGAGAAAAGAATTCAGATTTATACCCAGGAAATGATCCAGTTTATATTTGTAGGAAGTAGAGGTTAGGGGCTTTTGATTATAAACTATATCTGGCTAGCCAGGAGCAGGTGGGATCCCTGGTTTTATTCTAGCTCCTAGCACAATGTGTAAATAAGATGACAGTTTAGAAGTTTTAATCAGCATTCTCTAACTTAGGGGATGTTATAGTGAGTGAAATAAGCCAGATTCAGAAAGATAACTAACACATGATCTTACTTATACGTAGAATCTAAGAAAGTTGAACCTGTAGAAGTGGAGAACAGGGTGACTGCGGGGACTGGGACAGGTGAGAGCAAGGGGAGTTTCAGTTGGACATGTGAAATAAGATGTGAAACCTATTGCACAGCAGAATGACAATGATCAGTGGTACTGTATATTTCAGAATAAGTAAGGAAGTACATTTCCATGTCTTACCATAAAAATAAGTGAGGGGTGGATATGTTGATCATTCTGATTTAATCATTCCACATTGAATACATGTATCAAAACATCATGTCTCCCATACTGTGTATAATTAATATGAATAAAAATCAGCATTCTTCAATGGCTTGAACACATATGCAAATACCAAACACCAAGTGTGCACCATTTTAGAATTTATTATAATACAAACAAGTCCAAACACAATATATTGTCTAATTAAGAAAATACGAACATTTACTATTTTTCTATGGTGACCTTCTACTCCATTCTTTGAGCTGGAATAGCCAACATGAAAGTCTTTATTTGCTTCAAGTGAGCTGCTCCTGTTGGAATAGTGGCACCAACTGTGCAAAGTAACCTTCTCTATGCAAGTGTTTGCAGGATGGAAGTTCATGCCTTCTCATGGACTGTCATCTTCCCCTCTACTTCCTCATGAGACATTTCAATCTTAGAGTTGTTTAGTAATAACACATAGCACGCACATCATTGCAGTGTTCAACTGGAGCATCCAGCAAGGGAGATGTGAGTCTTTGAAAGAGGCATCACAGAAACCCAGGCTAAGGCAATGGCTTGGGTGCTTTCAGTAGCAGCTGTTTATATGACAAGCTTAAAATTCAAGGCTTCTTTTTTTCAAAACTGACCTGAAAGAAAAGGCTTCCAAATGTCTTTAAGTGAAAAAGAAAACCCTTCTCACTGTCCATGATTATGACCATAAATAATAATAAATTAAAAATACTTAGATGATTTCAGCTAATTTCAGGACATGTGTATCAGCCAAACCCTATGGACATTCGTACATATTTTCAGTAGAAGACAGCAATTCACCAGTGGGCTTTCAAGAATCAGAATTTTAAAAATATAATTTAGCAAAATAGAAAATAGATTCAGAAGGAAAAAGAGATTATAAGATTACTTGGTAGAACCACTACAGTTAAGAAAAGGAATAATAAATGTCTGAGGCAAATACTCCCAGTGTACACCCACTTTTAAAAACCAACAATTAATTTTATGTAAACAAGTAAAACTGTGAAACAGAGAACATAAAGATTCACAGCTTATTTTCCTTCTTAATATATGTCCTCAAAAAGGAATTGCTTAACCTTGATGGATATTGCACTCTGATTCATTCACGTATTCCTTATACTAACATTATTTAGAGCTATATATTTTAAAATAAATAAATTAATAAATGAATAAATGTATATATACATATATATTTAGTGTAGGTAGCCTTTGGTCAGTGTTCACTCATAAGGGGGTATGGTGGGATCACGCCATACACACAGTTAATGAACATACATTCAACTACACAAGCTTGGCAGGAAGAGACCAAGAGAAAAATGCCATTTAAGGTATGTGGAGGACTCTACTTGTCATTCCCCTCAATGTGTGTACACTCTGGGAAGCAAGTCAGACAGAGAGTGGAAGTCTGTGGCCCTCAGTTGAACAACTTCTGTACCCTTTAATGGGAGCATCTTGCTGTACCAGGGCAGTCCTGATGTTCTCAGATATATTAGAATTATATGGCATAGTCCTCAAAAACAAGTCCAGGGAGTCTTGTCAGCAGAAAAGCCAGAAATCTGTTCTAGCGCAGGACACAAATCTAGCTGTCTTGGGCTTTTAAAGGAATAGTACTTGATCTCCCACATGGCTCTTTCTTGAGGACTTTGCATGGGTAACTTTGGCTCTGCCACAGTTTTTCTTTTTGCCCTGACTTTAGAATCTTAACTTTCTATTGTGATCATTTAAAACAAATAGTATTTAGGATCATCAGGACTAGTGGGCCCCAGAATTATCTTGAGTTAGTATTGGTTGAAGTTTAGGGTTTGTGCTACCCTGGGACCCTGCTACCCCTTTCATTTATTGCAAACTCCCATAAAAAGAATAAAGACATCTTCCAACTTACGGATAAAATGCTGTAAAAATCAAGCTTAAGGAAGCAAGTGTCCCAAACAGACTTTTTATTTGGCCACAAAAAATAACTTTCAACACCCAAATCAGTTTGTAAAATTTCTTCCAATATAGGGAGGAGTGCAAATACTGAGAATCTGAGGAAGAAGTCTTAAAAAATGCAAAGCTAGAGGAACCGCAGCCAGGAATTCCCTTTCAGAACATGTCATTGGCCATAGAGGGGTCTCATCTAATCAAGTATGCATATGTACATGTGTATGCACACACATGCATGGGAAATTCCCAAGAATCTCCTACAAATTGCATCTTCAAACTGTTCCTGACTTGGAAAGGCATAAGGAAAATAAATACATTTATATTTTATCATTTTGCAAAGGGTCTGGGTTAAACTCCTTCACAGAGAACTGGCACCAGTGTGAGCTAGTGTATCAGAGAACAGGCAGACAGACATGGCAGCACCCACACCTTTCCATGTCAGTTGTGTCTACATTTGTGGTGTAGTGGCACTGCCAGATGGACTGTGAACAAGAACTGAGAATGTCTCCCTTCATACCCAGAGAACTAGCATTCCTGACACTTGAATATTACATTCATGTAGGAAGTCACTTCAAATAAAACAAAGGGCTTCGGCAAGCAAACAGGCAGGGCTGGCGATCCTACACATAAAAGGCTTCTCTAGGAAGCTGCGTGGTGCCATAACAAAAGCAATTTTGAATATGGTGGTTGTATACAGCCAACACAGGGGGTGGATTGAAATGATGGCAAGAGTGGGCTTGTATTTTTTTTTTTTGTTTTTCTGGGCTCAAGAATTCCCCCTTTCCCATGCACCAGGCAGGGTCTTTGTTTTGGAGGAGATAAATAAAATCTATACATTATGGCAAGTGTAACCACATATTAGACCTCAGGTTTAAGGGTTGTAGTTAGGTTGGTGTGGAGCTTCCCTGTAGAAGCTCTGGCCAAGGTTTGGAGAAGAGGTAATACTCCCTCTTCCCCATCACAACATTCTGCATCCAGAGGTGCCACAGCCACTTCAAGGCCACAACTCCTTCTAGGATAAAGCGCACCTTGGAAAAATCCCTGATCAGTCAGCTTTGATAGCTGCTGGGAATGGCCCAGGGAAGCAGCAGACCACTCAGCTCTTGGAAGAGGAGTGTGACTTCAGCTATGTGCTACCATGACTTGGCGTGTCACTTAAATGAGTAGTTCCCAGTGACTGTGGGTGGGCCAAGGGCTGAGTCAGACTGTTCCTCTGTGGGGTGTCCCTACCGGCCATAGGGTGATGACATGACCTCCAACAGCATCTTCCATCTGGTAGGAACTTTTGCCGTTAATACTGATTTTGTGAAAAGGAGTACATAAAAACCAGATTCATTCTTTCCTTTCTCCTCTTCCATTTTTTGTCATCTACTAGTCTGAGAGTTGCTCAGTCTGGACATAGGAGATGATATAAGCACTCATAAGAAGAGCTGTTCAGCCACAGGATGGGATGGCCTCCCATCTGGAAATGAATAACAGAGGCACAGGGTGCCCAACCCATGGGGTCACGGGGATACCTTTATAGGTTTCCCATTTTTGTCATACTGGTACACCAGCATCTTGATACAGTGTGAGTTTGCTGGTGAGATCCAGGGGCTACTTGTTATGGAAAAGTTGTGATTGGTGTAGAACTGTACAGGCTGCTTCTGGCACTTGAAGAAGGCCTTGAGTGTGGCAGCTGCCATCGTTCGGAACCGCTTACTGATGAAGCAGTAGAGGAAGAAGTTGATGGCTGTGTTCAGCAGGGCCAGCATGTTGGCAATATCAGACATGATGTGTACCAGCCAGCGATTCTGGATCGGTGCCCCATACAGGTGATAGAGGATCACGATTATGCGAGGTGCCCAGAGGGTGGCAAAGATGGAGGTGATAGTGAACAAGATGGCAGTGGTCTTGCCTGTGGAGTAGCCCCGGAGGCGGAAATTGCTCTTCCTCCTCAGCTTATACACAATGATGGAGTTCAAGATGAAAAAGATGGAACAGGGCACCAAGTACACGGTGAAGCAGTGGACCCAGACCAGGACATGATGCAGAGTGGTGCTGATGTAGTCCTCAGTCCAGATGTTGGGCCACCAGTAGTAGGGGATGCTGGTCAGGAAGCAGATGATGTAAACACTGATGATGACCTTCCGGGTGCGGGCTGGGTAAGAGACTGTGTGGTACTTGAGAGGGTGGCAGACAGCAATATACCTGTCAATGGTTAAGGGAACCGTAATCCAAATGGAGGTGTGAATAGATGAGAACTCCAACACCTCTATGATCTTATCAGGAACTGGAGGCATCTGCATGTTCAGGATGAAATCTTCCAGTAGGAAATCCACAAACACGATGAAAAAGAGGACCAAGATGTCAGCCGCAGCAAGTGCCAGGAGATAGTTGTAGGAGGACTTCTGTCTTCTAGCCACCAGCTGAGAGAGGATGATCACTGTCAAGATGTTTGCTGTGAAAGAGAAGAGAATTGGATTTATCTTTGAAGTGAAGAAGCCTTGGTTGGCTACCAGGGGTGCCTTGAGCGTATGTTTATTGGGACATTCCTGTGGAGGTCAAAGGATGGAATCAGTGTTTTGTTGAGGGACAACATCTGCATTACAGATTATACCACGTAAGAACATCTGGATATCATTTTAGGTTTGTGTTCCTGTTCTGCCTTGTTTATTCTGCACACAATTAGGAAAGGTGGTTTGGAAATATAGTTCCAAACCTGCTTTATATTATCCTGCTTTGGAAGCAGAACTGAGCTCCAAGAACTTAAGAAACTTTCTTAGTGTTACTCAGTTGTAATTCATGGTGACAGGAACAACACCTGCATGTTGAATCCTAAATGCTATGCTCTGTCTCTGGCCTGGCTGTGTGGAAATATGAGACTGAGGTGTTTTGTCCTGGTACCTGGGACGGAGGAGGAGTCTGGGATTCATAACCTCAAAAATTTTTTTAGAATTAGAATTTCAGACCTTTCCTTTTTAAGTGAATTCAGAATTGAAGGAGGAGAGATAATTATGACTTTTAGATTAATTTCAAAATGGATTAAATTGATTTTTGGACTAGGAATCCCAAGTTTAATCCCTGGTACAAAAAAATTATTAAAAAAATCTATAAGCATGGTTCATACTTAGAAACATTAGCAGAAAAATGTAAATTCCTCTTCCATGCTTGTTCTCTATCCAGCTAAGTTTTATTCCCTCAGGATATCATGGGCAATAAATAATCTATGTATGTATGCCTATATATTATGTGTGAACATAGACAATTTTTGCACAAACAGTAACAATGCATTTTTTTTCCTTGGGTCAGATTTGTGCTAAAAATGTATTTATTTAGTTTCTATCAGCTTTAAAAACAAGTGTCTGCCCGAATAAAACACATTTAGAAAGTCATTTAGGCTTCACCCTAAAATGACATGCCAATGGGTCATATCTAGAAGTTGTTCTACATGTTGATTTTCATTCATTCTCATAATCAGCCCTGAAATTTAAAGATTGTTAATATTGTTTTCAAACGAGGGTCTTAGAGAGTATATGTCTTTTGTCTGAGATCCAGTGCAGAGGTGGAAACTAATCTCCGCACTCCCCTCCCCTTCTCCTTCGTGCTCTCTGTCTTGGTAATGACTTCACATATTGCAGTGTAGTTAATACATGAAAATGTCTATGATAAACACACCCACACACCTGGTGTGCTCATCACTCAGATTAAACAAAGTTGAACATTTTGGTAGATTTGCCTCAGCACTTTTCAAAAAAGAAATGACACTATAGATGCAGTTGAAACAGTTTCAGTCGCATTCTTTTTAATTTTTTTTTCCTCTTTGCTGTTGCTGGAGGTAAGTGGCTGTGTGCTGTGTGCTGACCTTTATGTGTTCTTTCTGTCCTCACTACATCTGCCATTCTATATGCTGCTTTTGTCATTCAACATGTTTTTGAGGCCAAGCAGTTACTTAGATACATGCGTTTAGTTCATTCATTTTAATGTTTGTATGCTAGTGTATTTATGAACTTATGGCAACTATATATGGATTATGTATATTTATTACATCAACTATATATGTATGGTACAGTTAAATTTGCGCTAGGATTTTGTTATTATGAGTCACTGTACTTAATAATCACAATATGATCCCTTAGTAGAAATTCTTATAGGCTGGGTAATGTAAACATAGAAGTATATTCATTATGCCCTATACTGTATGCATTTTCATCTGTATTAGCCATTGAGAATTAACTGTAAAGTGGTTTTGTTAGTTTGTACTCCTAACAGTAGAATATGACATGTGACAGAAGAATATGTGTGTTTAAAATTAAAAATTTTATTATAGTAAAAAGATAGTGCCATCAGTCCCCTTCAAACTTCGTCTCACATTTCGAACACTCTGCTCATTGTTCTTGAGTGTTTTTAGTTTCTCTATTGTGACTTCCTTGATGTCCCGAATCAGTTAAAAGCATTTGCCCTTCCTAGTCATTCTGACTTTGGGGAAGAGCCCCAAGTCATATGGTGTCAGATCTGGTGAATAAAGAGGATGAGGAGGTACTGTCGTGTTTATATAAACTTGCTTTTCCTTGGATGGCACTCAGCAGTAGTATTCATCATATTCTTGGTGACATCTTGTAGAGACACTCGTGAAGGAGGGCTTCCAGAAGTCCTTCAGAAAATAGCGAGAGTGATGGAACACATGTGTTTGAAGTGAGGAAGAGTACTTTGAAGGAGATTAATGGCACTGTGTCTCTGACTTCAATAAAAAATTTAAATTTAAACCTCCACCGTGTATTTCAGTCATACTTTAGACATGTACAGTCCTGGCATTTCAAGTTTACCTGTGCCCTAGGCAGTGTTTTTGTTCACCTATTTGGAGCCATGCGCTGGGAGGAGATGGTGAAAAAAACAGACATTGTTAGTCTTGCCTTCCTGGAGCTTAATGTGTCCTAGGAGAGAGCAACTTCCACAGCAGGACTAAGGAAGAAAATGTGCAACCTCAAGCTGTCATAGGTGTTAGGAAGGAATGTTTGGAGGGAATTAGATTCAGGCTGAGGTTAAGGACAAGCAGACAAGCAACAAGTGTGGAGGGGGATGTTTTCAGCAAAGGAAACATGTGCAAAGGCCCAGGGATGAAGAGAAAAGTGGAGGTACTGAGTTTGTTAAGGCAAGGAACAATTATATTGATTTCTGCTTGCCATGTAAGCATTTTTTGCATTTAATGGATCTCTTTTATTAAACAGCCTTGCTGTGTTCTGTTGAAAAGCATTTCAAAATGTTTTATTCATCAGAAAACCCTTTCAAAAAGTATTTAGCTTCTAACTTTGGTGAGCAAAGACCTGTGCATGGCTGAAGGTGGATATAGATGAATACTGCAGACATTTGGCATGTCCACTTAAAGAGTGTAGAAAATCATGCAAGTGGCTAAGTATAAAGAGGTAAAAGAGAACCTACACAGTGGAACCATAGTTGCTGATCTGAATTAATACAGGGCAAAGGGGAAACCTTCAGAGGAGGGTCTGGGTTGAATTCTGGCTTCTCGTCCCACTTGTGATAAATGCAGTCACAACTTCCTGGGAATCAGGCAGAAGATCAGGTCTGAAGTTCCCTGCTGTGAGGGCTGGGACCCCAGGGGCTAAGTGTGGAGTCTGGGGCTGCCTGACCTTTGCTTTGGCCTGTTCAATCACTCTGTGCCTCAGTTTCCTTCTTTCTAAAATGGGGTAATAAGAATGAACATCTCATAAGGTTATTCTGAGTAAAAAAAAAAATGGAGATAATTTTTTGCAAATTGTTAAGATGCTGCCTGGCACATAGTAAGTTCTCGAATGGTGCCAGTCGTTGCCTGAGAGTCCATTCATTCATCAAATACTAGTTTGGCATTTCCTGTCCCAGGTATTGCTCAAAGCAGCATTAGAAACACAGGAGTAGCAAAATGGGCAGATTCTTTTCTGTCATGGTTATTATAGGGGACAAATGAATACACACACACACACATACACACACACACACACACACACACACACACACACACACACACACACACACACACACACACACTTCAGCCAGTCATACCATGAAGAATTAAATCAAGGGATGAGATAGTTTGATGGGAGCAGGTTATCTTTAGATTGGACATTAACAGCGGAGTTCAGTCCTGGAGAAGGAGAAGGGCTCTGCCATGATGAAGAGGACTCTAAGCAGAGGAAATGGCAGATGAATGCACTTGAAATGTCCACAGGACAACAGAAAGGGGCACAACTTCTATTTTACAGATGAAAAATAGCATTTTTGGTAATTTGCCCAATGCCATAAACTAAGCAAATCAGGAAGATGGTGATTCTGGTTCTTTGTGACTTCATAGAATGTATAATTCTGCTTTGCTTATTTTTGGTCATAGGAAAGGGATGTTGGCTACTGAGAAGTGATTCCCATTCTTTAGACTAAAAGGGTGCCAACCCTGATCAGAATTTCTTTTTTTCTCTACGTGAACCATTGTTCTTCCCGTATACCTCCCTCCCCCTTTTGGTGGCTCAAATGGCTAAATGTTGAGGTCTCCACAGAAAAAGCTCTGTGTATGTTCTGCAGAGAGTGATTGCCACTGTCTCTTCCTCCTTTTTGGAAACCTGTTTGAAGTGTGGTGGTAAAAATTCTCCATATTGCAACTCTTTAAAAGTATTCTTGGCTTACCTAATTAATGCTTTAAGTCGAGCAAGTTATCGGCTCCAAATGAAATTGCTTGGCATTCATGTTTGCCATTTCCTGAAGTTTTTAATAATTGCCTCTTTTGAGAAACTAACCTGCAGACGTGAAGAGTTTCCCATTTCTTTTGTACAGGTGGGCCATGACTCCTGCCCCACGGTGAAATCAAGATCCCTTAGCACATGTTGGGTGGGAGAGAGATCTGTAAGCTGAGAGAGCCAGAGCAGAATGGCTGCCACCTATGTGTTGTGTTGATTGCTCAAAAAAGAAATAAGGTAGAGATTAACTCTTACAGTTTGACATTTGCTATAACACCCCTAAAAAAATGCTTTCTTTTCCACAGTGGCACATTTTCCTCCAAAGAGAAAAAGCAGTGTTGACAGGGTCTGTGTGTATTTATAAAGGGCGAGTAAGCTAAGGAACCCAAATCATTGGCTCCTAAAATTGCATTTCACAGCTTTTCTCTCCCAACAAAGTGACCCAGGGACTCTGAATTTGAAGAAACTGCACCAATCCCACCCAAGCCAGCCACAGTGAGCCTTGCAGTCAGAATGTCAGTGCTTCCAAATGGCAAATCCTTTCTGTCAGTGGTGCTATGAGGCAGGTTTAAGCTGCTGGGTAATAGAAAGCCCTTGTTTTGTGATTGCAAAGCTCCTTGGTTATATTCTTGGGGGAATTCATTTCCTGTATTTTACAGCTTACTGTGCTCCAAGCTGAGAGGATTTGGGGAGTGGCTGGGAGAATCACATAGGCTGGGTTGTCAGACCACACCACTGATGGTCTGCTGGTCCAGACAGAGGGCCAAGGCTTTGAACTATTCCTCATATCTCTGAGGACCAAGGGGTCTCTGCAGGTTCCTTGGAGGAACTAATTGGACTATGAGACAGAAAACAGATTGGGAATTATGAGTTTCTTTCTCTTAGTTCTGTTACATTTCCTGTTTTTGTCTTTGAAAATTATTTCTTTCAGTTATAAAAAAGTAAACATATTAGTGCATAATAGTAATAGAATTAGATCATGTTTTTTGATAATTTACTGTACCCAGGACACTTTAAGCCATCTTCTATCTTCCATACTGTCTCATTTAATCTTCACAACTACTCAGGGAGGTTGGTACCACAAATTTGGAGCATTAAGATTAAGAAAGGCTAGGCCAGGGATTTAGCTCAGTGGTTCTGGTGCCTGCCTTGCAAGCACAGGGGCCCAGGTTCAGGCTTCTTTAACCACATATGACAATGCTGGGCTGAGTTCAGGACCAGCCTGAACTGCAAAGTGAGAGGCCCTGTCTGAAAAAAAAAAAAAAAAAAAAAAGATTAAGAAAGGCTAAGTCGTTTGTTTGAAGTTATAAGCCAGAGTATTATGAAACAGAACATCAACCACTTTGTTTTTTGAATTTATATGTTTAACTACTATATTAGGAATTATAAAGGGGAGGTCTGCTGATGCCTCGTCACCCAGAGATAATGGGATAGCTTGTCTTACAGATGGTTCTCAGTGAACTACAATTCCAAAATCTGTGTCCTTATGCCTTATGTGTGTAATTGCCATGCCCTGTGTTGGAATTGGTCATATGACTTTTGAGCAACAGACTACAGCAAAAGGATGTTGTTTGACCTCTCAGGTTGTATGTGGGACTTTGAAACACTTGCCCATGACTCTTGGAGAGAGCATATGTAGGAATTCTACACATGAGCTGTTTTTATTTTCTTGTTTTTAAAAAAATAATTTTATTGGTACAATTTAGATACACATAATGACCACACTTATCATAGAGAATTTGTACTTGTACATGATGTACCTTGATCCCCTTTTTTTGCTTACTCATTTTAAAGATTTATTCTATGGTTTTCTAGTGATAACCTTATAGATGTCAAGTTCGTTGATTTTGAGTGAACTATTGAATTCCATGTTAATGCATCATTGCACTTAACTAGGAAATTGTATATAAATGAAAGCTTAAAACAAATATGTGGCTTTCAATGAGAAGCTCAGTAACAGATGGGAAAAGGGTAAACTCTGATTCCCACATGTAACTGACTGTGAGTAACACATAAATGCGGTTTTAATAAAGGTGAATTTATCTCTTCTCCTTTACATTAAAAAATATTTTATCTTTAGGGCCGGGGATATAGCTCAGTGGTTTCGACGCCTATCTTGCAAGCGCAAGGGCCTGGGTTCGATCCCCGGCAACCACATTACAATACTGGGCGTGGAGACTCACCCCAGCAGCAACCAGTACCATATACCACAGTGCCAGGTGTGGTGGCTCACGCCTGTCATCCCAGCACTCGGGAGGCAGAGGCAGGAGGATTGCTGTGATGTGAGTTTGAGGCTGAGCTCAGGGCCAGCCTGAACCACAAAGCGAGACCCTGCCTCAAAAAAAAAAAAAAAATATATATATATATATCTTTATTGGTACATTATGAATACACATCATAATCACATTCAACATTGAGAGTTTGTACCAGAATATGACATGACTTGATTCTGATTTTTTCCTTTTTCCCCTGCCGTGCAATCCCCCACCCCCTATATACACAATCTTTGTTTTCTTTTTTATTACCACATTCATTTTCCCTTCATTATTTACCCTTCCACTCTCTTTCCTTTTAAATATTTTCTATGTTATAGTATCAACTATACATACTACAACTCATTTACAACTTCATTTTCTCATTCCAGAGAAAAGATACGATATTTACACATTTGTGACCTGTTTATTTTGCTTATGAGGATGACCTCAAGGGATATCCATTTGAGTATGAATGACTCAATATTATCATTTTTAATGGTAGAGTAATACTCCGTTCTATAAAAGAACCACATCTTCTTTTGAAAAAGCTCAGTAAAGTTGGTAACCAGTATCCAGTTTTGACTGTCTTCCATGGGAGAGAGCCACCATCTTGGAGGCCACTCCACGGAACCCTGGAGACACCATCTCTGGAGCTCCCTGGGAGCAACTACAGGAGGCCCAGCAGGTCGGTCAGCTCCAGATCTGTGACACATAGTCATAAACTGTTACTTTAGCCTCTTGAGTTTTGGGTGGCTTGTTATGCTGTAGTAGATAACTAGTACAAATATTTTTGAACCATTGGTATTTTTATCTCCAGGATACTTAAGTGCCTAACATAATGACAATTAATAATAATGCATAAGACGGGATTATACAGAACAGTATTGTGTAAACTTTAATTTTTTTAATTAGCGATAGATCATAAGTTTGCTTATCAGCTGATGAGTAGATAAAGAAGGTGTGATAGTTATATACAACGAAGTACTACTGTGCCATAGAGAAGGATAAACGAGTCAATTGGAGGAAAATGGACACAGCTTGAGACCATGAGGTAAGTGAAATAAATCAGACAAACAGACTTCAATATCATGTTTTCTTATATACGAGAGACACAATATAAAGATCAAAATAAAAGTGAAAAATAGGGCCAGGGATTTAGCTCAGTGATTCTGGCACCGGCCTTGCAAGCGTAAGCATCCAGGTTTGAACCTCTTTAACCACATACAACAATGCCGGTGTGGAGACTCATGCCCACCAGCACTCAGTACCACACACCACAGTGCTGACTGTGGTGACTCAGGCCTGTCATCCCAGCACTTGGGAGGCAGAGGCAGAAGATTGCTGTGAGTTCGAGGGTGAACTCAGCACCAGCCTGAACTACAAAGTGAGACCCTGTCTCAAAAAAGAAAAAAAAAAGTAGTTAATAGAACATAAGGAAATAGTTCACTTTCAGAAGGGAAGGGAACCAAGAGATTGAGGGAGGAGGCAGTGAGTGGAGGAGGAGATTTAAAAAAAATTGAGATGTGTTGTGTGCATGTACCAATCCTACTTTTCTTCCTCCTAGGGTAGATTCTTCTGCTTCTTTCTCATTCTCCCTCCCCTCTAGAGACAACTAAGACACTTTGTCAGAAGGAAAAGAGCTGAAGCTGGAGCTATAAAAAGCTTCAGGTTAGACACGTAGAAGAACTGTTTGATTGCAACAGCAATTATGTGACGAAGCACAGACAGTGACGTTTCGGTTGTGTCCACACAGCTCTTCAGAAGAAGAAAGAGAATTGTTTATTTGAGCTAATTAAATTCCTGGTGTAACCTTTTGCAGATCCTGTTTCTCTGCAACGTAAAGTACATTCTTGTGAATTTCCAAAAAGAGCTATTTGCCCCTTTCTGTCTCCATCTCCTGTGATTTAACTGCATCTCTCCTCCTCAGGTTGCCTGTCTCTTGTGCTGAAATAGTCAGCCTCATGTCAGGCAGACCCTGGCACCACATGAGATTCCTCTGGGGTATTTTAGCTGCTCCTGGGAATCCCCAAGGATGGATTTTTAGGAAGGATGATTTTCCAGCCTCTTATATAAAAAGTCAGCAAGGTCCTTATTCAGATAAAGGGAGGTGGGAGATAGAGCCATGTGATGGGACATTGGCCCCTGGAGGTTGTTTTCCTTCTCACAAGCACTGTCTGCTCTTGATCTTAGTATAGAGAAATTGATGAGACTAGCCAGACAGGGTAGTGTATGCCTGTAGTCCCAGCGCTGTGGGATACTGAGGCAGGAGGATGGCAAATTCCAGCCTAGCCTGAGCTACCTAGTGAGACCTTGTCTCAAAATTTAAAAATACAGAAAAGCTGGAGATGTGAGTCAGTTGAAAGACCCTGGGTTATATCTCCTGTACCCACTCCCCACTAAAGAACATTTGGTGATGGGTCTTTCAGGTGTTTAGGGAGGGCGTCAATTCATTCTGCTCTGAGTGGGTCCCTAGGATAGGAGCAGTGGAGGAGTCCAGGGACAGCTGGCCCACCATGGGTCCCCAGGCTCAGAACTCTCTCCTGGTCGGTGGCCACCCTTTCTACCTTCCAAGGCAGAAATTTAGGAAGGAGGAGCTTTCTTCTGAGGGATGGTTATTAAGAATGCAAAACCAACTGTGGCCCAGTGAGGAAGAAGTGAAGCGGTGGGACCTCCCCTCACCAGAAGGACAGACCCTGAGGGACAGTATCTGGGTTCTCGGAAGGACTCAGTAGGACTCTGGTTTTTCCAGTCATTGGAAGCTGAATCTTATCCCCAAAGTTACTGTATGTGAGAACCTCTCCTAACTGATTAAGAAGACTTCTCTGAGAGCAGACAGCCTGAATTCAAATTGCAAGAGCACCATTTCCTTAGTGGCGAGCAAGCCTCGCGATCTCTCTTCACCTCAGCTTTTACGTGTGTGAAATGGGCATCATAATAAATAGCATTCTCTAAAGTTATATAAAATAACGTGTAGAACAGCAGGACTCTGAGCGCACAGTAAATACTCAAAGATTAGCTATTGTTACTCTTTAAAAAGCATTTAACCAGTTGTGGTTCAGCAGGCAATTACTGAGCTGCTAGATGCCAGACCCTTTGATAGCTGTAGAGAGTCTAGGTTCACAGGGGATCCGGAGAAGATTCTAGTTTCACTCCATGGCTTTTTTCAAGTGCTGTCAGCCCTGTCAGTCTATCTGAAAATTCTTTAATGTTTCCATCCTCAGCCCTCTAGTTGCCGCCTTCTGCCAAACTTTGCCCACTAATTTTCTGCTTGGTGGAGAACACTGATCATTATCTATGATTAACTATCTACACCTTCAAGAGCCTTTCTCAGTGTGTAACAACTCTGTTGTCTCTTACATCCTCAGAAATAACTTTTTTTAAGAAAAATTTTTGGTACATATTTTATAGCTATTTTTCTTTGTAGTTCCATTACCATGCTCTTCTCCATTATTTTTCTGGCAGGCACCATATATATACATCAGAGCCAAACATTTGACTGGATTCTTTTCAAAGGTAGTGTTTCCTTTTTCTTTTGTTTCTGACTTTATAATCTCCTATCAAGGTATTTCCTTTTCAATCTATTGGTAATGGCTATATGGGTGCCATGTTGGAAAATATACTTTCAACATGCCTGGGTTTAGGGGATCTGGAATGAATTGGTGATGCTAGCCAATATGGAACAAATGTTGTAGATTTGTCTTGAAGCTCTTGAGCTCTAGATGCAGGCCGCAGCTTTCTTTCTTTCCCCAGAAAGTAATAAAGAAATGATTTCCAGTGTGGACTAGACAGATAGGAAGTGAGAGCTAAGATGGCCGCCACCTGAGGACAGCCTTACTCAGGGCAATGGAAAAAGTAAGTCAGCATCAGTGGTGCAGGGCTGGTCTCAACCTTGCAATCAGTTGATTTTTTTGAACACCAGGATCGGATCTGGCTTTTTGATGAGGGGAAGCATCCCTGAGTAGCCATGATAATTCTAGGCTTTGATCAAGAAACCACATCCAGGCCATTTAACAGACTCTAAAGCTTCCAGAGTGCGCTTCTTAGTATCAAGTTCATTTTCTTGCACTTCCCTCTATGTGTGTGTTCAATGTGTTGGGGGCTTTGTGTGGGTGAGTTATAGATATAGTTTAAGAAGTATTAGAAGAATGTTATTTTTCCATGTATAGTAGTGGTAGATGACTGCTTATGTGATAAGTCCAGCGTACTTAAAAAGTGACTTGATTTAAAGGAAATGGTAAGGGAATGACAGTGCAGGTAGTATCACATGTCCATGCGTACCTTCTGTATCCATTTACAAATGAGGAACCTGATACTCAGATAGATTGAGCTCTCTGCTCATGACAAAACAGCTGGGGAATGGAAGCGGCATCTTGCACGCACTCGATGGTGCCATCCTGGGTCAAGTTCGGCACTGAGTGATGGATTCAGCTGTGCTTTCTCTGTTCTGGGAGTTTGTCACAAAGATGGATAGGGCAAGGCTTTGCAGGAGCCACTTTCTGGTATGCAGGTGTTTCTCAGAATGGCCAGGATTCTTTTTTTTTTAGGTTTTTGGAGACAGGGTCTCGCTTTGTGGTTCAGGCTGGCCCTGAGCTCAGCCTCCAACTCACATTACAATCCTCCTGCCTCTGCCTCCCGAGTGCTGGGATGACAGGCGTGAGCCACCACGCCTGGCACTGTGGTATGTGGTAGTGGTTGCTGCTGGGTGTGGGTCTCCACACCCAGTATTGTTATGTGGTTACCGGGGAATCGAACCCGGGTCCTTGCGCTTGCAAGACAGGCGCCGGAACCACTGAGCTAACTCCCCGGCCCTCAGAATGGCCAGGATTCTTAAAGTGAGAGACAAACATTTTGGCATTGGAAGACCTTGGGTTCACCTCGCTGCCTTGCGTTTTTCTAACTGGCCTTTTTGGTCAAGTTGTATAAGCACAATGAGATTCATATTTATCATTGGCAAAAGGGAAGTATCAGTTCAAATGGTATCAGTTCAGTCTAGGCTTGTTCAAGGGCTTGTTGTGGGGATCAGAGAAAAGTGTATACACAAAGCTTTTAGCTAGAGCTGGCCCAAGGGAGTGCTCAGTGAGTATCATGGTTATCAAAGAGATGGTCCATTTTCCCAGGGTGGGAAATGAGCAGGCAAGGGCCCAGGAGGAGCACAAAGCATTCACAGTTCCAGACAGGGCCTCGAGCTGGTGTGTTTCCTGAGGGCAGGACAGTTAGCTCTGGGAAAGACCTCTAGCGTGAATATCAGATTCAGTTGAGGAAAAAGCCTTAGATTTCCTTTGTGTTGGCTTGGCTTTGACGTGGACCTTTGTGTGCCCTTAGTGAAGCTACTTCCCTTCTGATGACCTTGGTTTCCAAATCAGTAAGATAAGCTCATTAGTTAGACAGGGTTAATGGTCCCAGTGACATCATAGTTCACCCCTGAAGAAGGTGAGTTGGGGTCCAACAGACAGACAAGCACAGTCTCTGCAAGGAGTGTGAATCGATGGGGCCAAGGCAGGAGACATGGAAGGAGAAGGCCCACCGTTCTCTTAGAGCAGTTGACAGTTATCAAGGGTGTCACATTTGTCAAGTGCTGCTACCCCTTCATCATAATTCACAACCCAAAATTGATTCCTTATCTAATATGATGCCCAATCCAAGCTGGCCTTGGTGGCACACACCTATCATCCCAACACTCAGGGGCTGAGACCGGAGGATCCACGTTGGAGCCTAGACTGAGCAACTCAGAGATTTAGTGAGACCTGACTCAAAATAAAAAGTAAAGCAAGAGCTGGGTATGTAGCTCAGTGCAAAGGCCCTGGGTTCTATCCCCAGGGGTGCAAAACAAAAACCCTAGCCCAGAAGCCCTAATTTATAATGGTTTGAATTGCTAGTTTTCAAGATGTGATGTGTACTCAGAAGAAAACTGACTTTGTATTTTGAGTTTCAGTCTTTTGTTGGGTTAGCAGTCTGTGGTACCATCCTCTGACAGTGCTAACAGCTTCCAGTCAGCCCATGATCACAAAGAAGACAACAAGTTCTGCTGCAGGCCCTGTTACTAGGTGAGGATACTCACTGGACAAAGTATTTGAATGCATTTACCACTTAAGATATTTTTTAACTTAAATTGGGTTTCTCTGAACATAACCTCATCATAAATGAAGGAACATGTATATTAAATATCTAGTCCTTAATCTTTACTAATAAAATAGATACAATCTTCATCCCCATATAGATGAGAAAAACTGAGGCTTGGGAGGTTACTGACTTGAATGAGATTGTATCATGTGGTATCAGATGCCTTTTCCAGCTCTCCCATCCTTTGATGTCAGATATATAATGGCTGAGCAAAGCCAGTACACTTAATAACAATAGTTTTTTTTTTATTGAGCGCTTATTATGCTAGAAGTTTTATTAATGGTAATTCTCATATGACATTCTGAGACACATCACTTGCAGTGTATCTCGTATTTTAAAGATGGGAATACTGGGCTGGGGATTTAGCTCAGTGCTTCTGGCACCTGTCTTGCAAGCGCGAGGGCCCAGGTTCGATTCCCCGGTTAATCACATACAGTACTGGGTGTGGGGACTCATACCCAGCAGCAATTAGCACCACATACCACAGTGCGGGGCGTGGTGGCTCACGCCTGTAATCCCAGCACTCGGGAGGCAGAGGCAGGAGGATTGCTGTGATGTGAGTTGGAGGGTGAGCTCAAGGCCAGCCTGAACTACAAGGTGAGACCCTGTCTCAAAAAAAAAAAAAAAAA
>PVIR01031306.1:0-19551 GCA_004026965.1 Petromus typicus
AAACAGGCCCTGGGCCGTTGGGAAGGCAGTAGACCCCGAACCAAGCTCTGTTTTCTGCTGTTCCCCGCCAGCAGGGCGCCCGAGGCAGTGAGGAGGCGGTTTCTATTACACAGAATGAGAGCTCAGCCCAGGCCGCGCCGCTTTTCTTTCCTGATTTGAATGAGCAGCCTAAGGAGCCCCAGAGCTCAGAGTCTCAAAAGTGGAGAAAACACAGATGAGCACCGAGAGACCAGCACCCGGCAGCCTGGCCAGAAACAGAGGGTGTGGGCCCGCGGAAGTCAAGGCCAGCGAGGCTGCGGGGGAGGGCGGGACGCTGCTGTGGGCGCCGTTGGTCTCCTGCGCCTCGTTGCCTTCTCTCTGGCTCGGTCCTGAGTGGTGCATGCAGGGAGGTCAGGCCTGGCAGGGAGGGGACCGGTGCATCAATTCAGTAAGTACTGGATACCACAGCAGGACAAGAGGATAGCAGTGAGCACGGGCCAGGGCCTTGGGGTGGTCGTGAAGGGCATGCAGAGGCTCAGGTCCATCACTAGCAGCTGCGTGATGCCCTACAAGTGGGTTCACCTCTCCAGTCCCTGTGACCCGGCACGCAGCATGAACATCGCACAATGTCATCTTATAACACGTCAGGATCCGGAGACACGGAGATCCTGAGAACATAGGACATGGCTTACAGAGTCAAAGGGTCAAAGCCCAGCACCACGATTGGCCCCTGGGGGACGAGTCGCTAAACTTGCTGTGACTCAGTTTCCCCACTGGCACACGGGGGTGATGGCAGTGCCTCCTCAGAGGCCTCTGGGAATGAGTGAGCTCACCCAGGTCAGCAGTGTGTACAGCTCATCACTGGATTATTATGTTATTATAATAATCTTATGTTATCCTTATGTTATTCTTATGCCAGTCTTAAGGACTGGCACCTCAGGGATTCCAGGGTGGCACCAGCTCTCGCCTGTCCCTGTCCTCAATAGCGGCTTGGCCACCTTGCTGAGAAGGTCCAGGCAGGAATCCGGCCAGGCTGGGACCCCGCAATGCCAGCCTTCTGAGAGGCTGAGACGGGAGGGTGGAAAGTTCAAGCCCAGGCCGGGCCACTTAGAGACCTAGTAAGTCCTATCTCAAGGAGGACAGGAGGCTGGGGCAGCGGCCACAGGCCTCTGCTGCCCGCTGGACCAGGCGGGAGGAGGGGAATTTTCTCTTCGTGGTGACGACTGCCAGAAAGTCCAGCTCTCAGAAGACGCCAGCCCCGAGGTCAACCGTTCCTCAAGCCCGAGATCCCCAATTCCGTGGTTCCCACCCCCAGCGGCCCGGGGCCAGTCGCTTTATGACTTCGTAACAGACAGGAATGATTTGACTCACAGCCCCTGGCCACCAGAATTTCCCTAACTTCCCCTGGTAGCTTTCTCAAAATTGGGCCATCCTGGGCCTCTGGAGCCTGCTCACCCCAAGTGCTGTCACTGGAATGAGAAGTCACACATGTGCACACACATGCACACGCATGCACACATACCCGCACACGCATGCACACACGCAGGCTCACCCCAGGCCCTGCCCCCACAGCAGTACACAGAAGGGCACGTGGAGTGAAACAGAAACAGCTCCTGCTCTCGGTGTGTCACCCACTCACAGCGATCAGCTCTTCGATCTCCCCGACAGTCAGAGTGGGCTTTCTCTAGAGCAACGGACGGAAAGCCGCCGGGGAAGAAACCTCGAACGCGGCCCCAGGATGAGTCAGGCTGGCCATGCCCGGGCCTGCGGACGGGCGCTGGAGAGAGCACGCGGCCCAGCAAGCTCGGGCTGCCCAGGGGGCCACGCCACACACAGCAGGGAGAGGGCGCAGGGTGAGGCGGCTTCGGGACCGACCGCCCTGAGCACTGGGGGTCCACCCTTCCGCCTGGGCAGAACCAGGGCTTGGGGAGAAGGTGCCTAAGGCTGGCGTCATAGTGATGCCTCCAGAAGGTCTGTGGCAGTGGCACACAGGATTGCCGGCTGGAGGTGGCAGAGAGATGCCCTTGCTCCCTCCCCAGCCCACAAACCCTATCTCTGGCATGAGAACTTGAGGCAACCTGAGTGTCGTGCACCCAGAACTCCGGAAGGTGGCGCTGTGACCAAGGACAGGAGTTTCCAAGGCTTCCCAGCCTCCAGAGGGTGATGAGGGGGGTCGGGGCCCCACACCCCAGCAGCTGTGACAGCCGGCGGGGCGCCGGCAGTACAGAGACCAACATCCTTGGGGCCAGGGCCTGGTCAGGGGCCAGGGAAGGGCTGCAAGATGGCAAGAGTTCCAGTGGGGGGAGCCCCAGACCCTCCAGGAGTGTCTGCCAACACCCCCAGCTCAGCCACGGCTGCCTGCAGCTCGCAGGGAAGCCTTCCCCCAACACAGTGCCCCTTTGTGCCACCCAAGCCCTCTGCTGGAGCACAAGCCCCATGCACTCAGTCCCAGACACCTCTCCACCCTCGGCCTGCGCTGGGTAGAAGGAACAGGTCCTGCGGTGGAGGGGAGGGGGACCCCAAAGAACCCCGCATTGTGGAAAGACCAGCAGTTCAGTCTTCTCAGTGACCCCAGGCTGGCACCCACTTTGTGCCCCACAGGAGTGGGAGGGGCAGTGGGCCTGAGCCAAGGGACCAGTGGGGGAGGCACGGGGACAGGGGCGAGGGCGGTGGGCAGGGTATATTCGAGGCACAGTCTGGAGCTCTTGGTCCCTTTCAGAGAGTACTAGAGTGGGGTCCCCACAGCCCCCGACAGCACTGTCCCTGCCAAGCAGTAACCTCCTCTCTCCTGCCCTCCAGGGAAACCGATGAAGAGCCTGCTGGTGGTGGCCCTGCTGGTTGTCGTCCAGGTGAGCTTCTCCGCACTCAGCCACCCTCACCCTAGCCAGCCAGGGCTGTGAGGGAGCTGGGCACGCAGGAAGGAACCTACCTACCACCCACCAAGCAGGTGGCCGCCCCTCTCCAGCTTCAGGGTGTCCTTTGAGGGCCACAGATGTCCTCCACTGTCCTCTACCCATTAGACGGAAGCATGGGGCATCACTCGGCCACCCCCAGACCAGCGGTATCCCCACCCAGAACCCCAGACTCTGAGCCTAGAGGGAAGCGGGCTGTGAACAGTGCAGGCCTCGGCCCGGCTTCTGCGCTCCATGCACACATCGCGTGTAAAGCCCCTTGCGTGAGCTGCACGCGGAACGCCCTGTCCAGTGGCTTGGCTTCCCTCCTGCGCCAAGCTGTGTCTCGCTCAGTCCGCAGCCCCAGTCCCGCAGGGGCCTAGGACTCATGTGCCTCCCTGCCAGGCAGGATGGGCCGGGACTTGGGGCAGTGGGGTGGAGCACACGCTTCATGGGGGCCTGAGCTTGGCGTGCACAAGCACACACTCGTGCACACACGCATGCACATGCACGTCTGTTTCCACTCCTCGATCCCAGATCCCAGCAGCGGGCGGAGGTGGCCTGACGGCAGAGTGCAAACCATAACTCGAGTCCGGTTTCCTCTGCGGGTGGGGTGGGAGCTCTGCGGGGTGGAACCAGCTCAGCGCTGGGCTCCTTCCCAGGTCTGGTGGCCAGACAGGCACTGTTCCAGGAGCTTGGCCAGAGGCAGCCCAAGCCGGGTGGGCAGCACTCCCAAAACCCCATCCCCAGGCCCCCGGAGCTTGGGCTGCAGCCCTGGCCCTGGCCCTCCCCTCCCCACGGCTCCTGGAGGGGCTGTGGGCGGCTGGGCCGGGGGCCGGGAGACAGCTGGGGCTCATTCTTCCCCTTTCCCGGGGAGGGGGCGGGCGTGCAGACAGACAGAGCAGGATGTGGTGGGGCTGTGGGCTGCAGAGGCGGCAGGGCTGGGGGCTGGGGGGGAGGGGAAGAGGAGAGGGGAGGATGGGTGGGGAGCACGCTGCACAGAGGCTGGGGTACTCCTCTCTCCATCAAGGCCCCAGAACCTTGAGTCCGGGGGCTCAGACTCAAGCCTGGGCCTTAGCAGGCTGCAGCCAGGTCCTAGAGAGGGTGAGGACTCCTGGGCGCCCGCTACTCCCACCTCCAGCTGGGACAGTGATAGACAAAGGGCTCAGACTGTGGCTGACGTGCTCGGGGTGAGCCCCCCTCCTTCGTGCACAGAGAACAGCCACTCCTCCTTCACTGACAAAACCACAGCGGGCTGTGGACCTTCTTCCCAGATGGACAAGGAAAAGCCCAGGACAGCTGAGTCCTGCAGCCAGGATCTGCCAGCGAGGAGACAGGCGAGGAGGGGATTCCGTGGCCCCTGGAAACTTCCACCAGGGTCTAACAGGGCCTGCAGGAAAAGGACAAGGCAAAACACAACCTCTGAGGATGTGAAGAGAAATCAGAACAGGGGATAGAAACCTCACAACCACTGCGTGGGGGACTCGGGGAGAGGGGATCTGTCCATTTCATGGGTGAGAAAACTGAGGCCCCAGAATCTAAGCAGGTCCAGCTCCATGAGCCCAACTCAGACCACATCCTGTTCCCCATCACCTCCTGCCAAGAGTTGGAGAAATCGAGGCCTAGGCCCTAATCAACAGAAAAGTAGATTCTCCAGATATAAGTCAGGATGCACAATCCCACAGGTGCCCAGCTCTTTCTAACATGTGGTAAAGCTCCAGGACTGCTGTCGAATCACAGGGTCACCCAGATGTACAGATAACTAGACCACCCCACCCTGCCCCAGTCCTGCACCGGGAGTCCCAGACAAGGGGACTTGGCAAATTCCAGGGGATGCGGTGGACCCGACAGGGACAGCTCTGCCTGACTCCACGCAACCTCAGACCCACCCAGCTGACCCCAGCTGTCACCTGTGTTTCTTCCCAGGTGTGCCTGTGCCAAGATGAGGTCACGGAAGACTACCTGGGTGACAACACCACCGTGGACTACACCTTATATGAGACCGTGTGCTTCAAGAAGGACGTGCGGAACTTTAAGGCCTGGTTCCTTCCGGTCATGTACTCAGTCATCTGCTTCGTGGGCCTGCTGGGCAACGGGCTGGTGGTGCTGACCTACATCTACTTCAAGCGGCTCAAGACCATGACTGACATGTACCTGCTCAACCTGGCCATGGCAGACATGTTGTTCTTGGTGACCCTGCCCTTCTGGGCCTACAGCGCGGCCAAGTCCTGGGTCTTCGGGATCTCACTCTGCAAGATCATCTTCAGCGTCTACAAGATGAGCTTCTTCAGCGGCATGCTGCTGCTCCTCTGCATCAGCATCGACCGCTACGTGGCCATCGTGCAGGCCGTGTCTGCCCACCGCCACCGCGCCCGCGTGTTCCTCATCAGCAAGCTGTCCTGCGTGGGCATCTGGATGGTGGCCACGCTGCTGTCCATCCCGGAGATGATCTACAGCGGCCTACAGAGGAGCGGCGTGGAGCAGCTACAGCGCTGCTCTCTGCTCCCTGACCAGGTAGAGTCCCTGATCGGCATCCAAGTGGCACAGATGGTATTCGGCTTCCTGCTGCCGCTGCTAGCCATGAGCTTCTGCTACCTCGTCATCATCCGCACCCTGCTCCAGGCACGCAACTTCGAGCGCAACAAAGCCATCAAGGTGATCATCGCCGTGGTCGTGGTCTTCATCATCTTCCAGCTGCCCTACAACGGCGTGGTGCTGGTGCAGACGGTGGCCAACTTCAATGTCACCGGCACCAGCTGCGAGCTCAGCAAGCAGCTCAACATAGCCTACGATGTCACCTACAGCCTGGCCTCCGTGCGCTGCTGTGTCAACCCCTTCCTGTACGCCTTCATCGGTGTCAAGTTCCGCAATGACCTCTTCAAACTCTTCAAGGACTTGGGCTGCCTCAGCCAGGAGCAGCTGCGACAGTGGTCCTCCTGCAGGCATGCACGCCGTGCCTCCATGAGCACGGAGGCCGAGACCACCACCACCTTCTCCCCCTAGGGCTCCTCTGGGACAAAACCACTCTCCCGGGAACCCAAAGGTGGACATGAGGCGCAAAGGCAGGGACTCAGGACCCCCGAAAAGCTGCTGCAGGAAGGCAGTTCTCTGGCCCCGAGACCAAGCCTGACCCTAGCTACCTCAACACAGGCTGGAAAAGACACTAGCGCATGGCGAGGCCTCATCCACAAACAGATGCCAAGTGGAAGTACAGGGAGTACCTGCAGCTCCCGCAGTGAAGGGGAGCAGCTGAGGGGTGCGAGGGGACCACTGTATCCTCTGAGCCCACTTCCTGCCATGGAGCAAGGAGGCCTCAGACAAAGCAGAAAGCCAGCCTTCGCCTCCAAGCCTGAGATAGCCGGCGTGGCGCAGCAAGGAAAGGGCCCAAGGACCGCCACTGCGTCCCTTCCTCCTCCGATCTTTCCAGTCATCCACGCCAGCAGGCGCCTCCAAGGGCCCTGTCCCTGCACAGCCACCATCCTGGCTCTGGACAGGGGACAGCTGTGGTCTCCGCCGGCCAGGCCCACGGCTCAGCCTAAGCCAAGGCCCACGTTCCCAGGCAGGGCTCCAGAGCCGATGGCATGCCACCAGGACTCAGCTCGCCAGAGGAGCGGAGGCGAGGGCAGGGAGCACATGGGGGGGGGTACTGGCTGCCATCGGCCACTCGGTCAAAAGAACAGAAAAAGCGCTGCTGCTATTCCGCTTCCACTTCATCCTGAGAGCGCATCACATTCTCCTTCAAATAAAGTCTCCCCTGGGGACCCCAGCTTTGAAAGAAGGAAACAGTCTCTGGTCCCAGCGGACGAGTGTGTTCCCCACTGCCATCCCCGAGCCCCTGACCCTCCCCTCCTCCCCAAGACACTCATAACACGAGCCCGCCGCCACCCTGTGCGCTGAGTGCGTCCTGTGACATGCTCCCAAGAAAGAGGATGAGAATGCCATGCCCACCGCGGTTGCCCTTCCCAACACAGGGCAGGGGCTCCAGCCCAGGCGGCCAGCAGCGATCGGGGGCACTGGTCAGGGCGGGGAGAGTGGGAAGGCTGTGCTGTCCCTGCCCCTCACCGCGGGGACTTGCCCTCAGCGGCACCTAAACGCCATTTTGCCGAGAGGTCCCTGACCTCTGTCATCCCCAGAGCTGGGTTTGAAGGAAGAGCATTTCCCTGCAGTAAAGGGCCTCCGATGGGACTGCGCAGGACACTCCGCCCTAGGACGTGGCCCGTAGTGGTCATGTCCCTCCTCAGCGGTGTGTGTCTCTGAGGTCTCTGTGCTGTGACAGCACACACAGCTAGGTAACTGCCACGTGCGGAAACCTCTCTCCGCTGAGCTCCGGGCCCAGCCAGCCCTTCACGGGGCCAAGGCCATCTCGGTGTCTGTGTCGGTGATGCTCACAGGCAAATGTGATAAGGACCCTGCCAAGGGGAGGACCAGTGTCCCTGCTGTTAGGTGTTCAATCTGTGTGTCCCAGGCGATGCCCGCTGCTCTGGGCTGGGGGACACAAGAGGGAGGCTGAGGTGTCCGGGCACAGCCTGACTCCCCAATCTTCACACATGAGAAGGAGCTCATGAAAAGTGCCCCCTGCCTGTAGCGATGCCTGGTGTTGACACCTGCTCCCTGTCTGTGACCATATGATGCTGCCCTCCGCCAAAAGGTGCCCTGGGATCAGCTGCCCCAGGAGCAGAGCTGGCACCGGTGCTGCCACCACACAGCAATGGCATTAGACATCACAAGGGGCAGCCATGCAGGTGCAGGCATACGGCACCGGTGGGCACTGAGGGCACTGCTGAGCACTACCACGTATGCCAAGCGGGGCCCGGCTGCACGCGCTCACTGCGTGCTTCCTGGTGAGGTGTGCAAGGGAAAGCCCTCGTTCCGCCGGGAGGAATGCAATGGAGCGGTCCGGGAAGAGGAAGCCGGGCCAGCCGTGCTAGCATGCCACCCGGTGTCAGATACACTTTTCCACAGTGACTAGTAGCTCCAGACACTTAGGGAGACCGAGGACCCAGCCGGGTCGGCTCCCCAGACTGCAGCCTCTCAGAAGTTCCAGGCAGGCCTGACGGTCTCTCCCTTGCACAATCTCTCATACGCCTGCCCTGGAAAGAGGGAAGAACCCCGGGAGCCCCCCCGAGCCCTCTCTCTCCCCTTCTCGTCTGGTCCTGCCTCTGCCCACCCTCCCGGGGTCACAGTCCCCGGGGCCCAGCTGGAGTTTTGAAGTCTCCCACTCATGCCCCCCCCCCCCGGCTGTGCTCCCTCCGTCCTCCCTGGCAAAGCTGTCCTGGCAGCAGCACTGCCACACTGCCCAGACCCAGGGCTGCGGGGAGCCTCAAAACGCCCCACGGCCAAGCTCATCCTGCACTAGAAGGTGAAACTGAGGCCAATCAGGAGGAATTCCCAAGCCAGGAGAGGTGTGGAGCTGGGGGGAGATTGCTTAAAGTTGCCCCCAGGGCCAGGGCCTGGCAGGGCAGCCGGGGCCAAGAGCAGCCCTGAGCCGGCTGGCTCCGGATCCCCCCTCTACTGCTCCCCAGCTGTGTGACCTTCACTGTTGCTCAATGGCTCGGAGTCTCAGATTTCCCAACTGGAAAACGGAGAGTTTTGGGTAAACATCACAGGGCCCAGGGCCCGGAATGTCAGATGGGGTTGGGGGGAGGCCCTGCCGCCAGAAGATCTGGTTCAAATCCTAGCGTCTCTCCCTGGCCTGGCAGTGCCGCGGCGGTGCCTTGGTTTCTTGATCTGTGTAATGGGGTGACTAATAGCACCTACATCCCAGGGTGGTGGTGAGGAGGAATCAACCCCCACAGCAAAATGCTCAGAAACTCCAAGATGGATGCTGTTAGTCACCATTTAGGAGATTTTAAGAAACGGTAGCCCCCCCCAAAAAAAAATATATATATACCACTGCTAACCTCAAAACCACACATTCAACCCTTCAGACCAATTTCCATCCTCTTATAATTTACACCACGCCAGAGGCAGCTGGACATGGGGAGCCTGGCCTGGCCAGAGGAGACGCAGGGGGTGAACCCAGCCCCACCAGCGTCAGCAGCGGCCGATTTCTGCTCTGAAACCCAGAAAACCCTGGGATTAAGGGGCCCCTCCTTCCACAATAAGGAGCGCCCCAGCTCCCAGCCTGAGCAACTGTCTGGCAGGCCTAGCTCGCCCACAGCTGACCCAGCCCAGACACGGATGGGCCTGTGTGGAGCAGGCCGGCAGAGCCGCTCCAGCCCCTGGCCGGGGCTTGCTGCCCCGTCCCCACACCACCCACTCCGACGTGCCAGAGCCGTGAGTCTTGCCTTCCCGGCCGGGCTCTTCCATGAGCCACCGTAGCCTGTGCCCTAACCTCTCAGCCTGTGGAGCCCCGTCTTGGAGGCAGCGAACATCTCACTGAGCAGATGGCACAGCAGGTCCTGAGTGCCGCCGTTCCCTTGAGGCCCTACAGTCGGACCCCACCCGGATGTCCGTGTCAGCATTAGCCTCGGACAGCTGTTTCCATCTGTTCTACGCAAATATGACCCCTCCAAGCCCAGCAGATGCTGCTGGGCAAGTGTCCAGGGAGGTGGCGTCCTCAAGCACATCCCTTGTGTGGTTCTCACACGATTCTCCCCCAGGACCGCAGCGTGGCCCGGCCTGGCCCTGGAGACCTGAGGCCAAGTGGGTGCCTGGGCTTGCCCTCTGTGGGAAGCTGCGCCTGCTGCCTGGTCACCCACTCTACCCCTCCCCAACCCTGGCACCCACTGGCTCCAAACTGCCGACAGAGGGTGGACTGTAGGCACTGGCAGGACAGAGGCCAGGAGGAGGCATCAGGGCAGAGACTCTGAGGGGAGGACGGGCAACAGCTGCATTTCCAGGTGCCAGTGAAGTGCCACGGACAGTGCGGAATGCGCCACCTCCTCTAGGCTCCGAGAGGTACCAGCTGCCCAAGTTGCACAGTCAGTGGCACACCAGGCAGCCTCGGCCGTCTCACTGGCCTCTGAGTCCTTGCTTTGGCTGCTTTATTACAGTCTCCACCCAAATGACTGTGCATCACAGGGGTTTTCTGGAGCCCCTCTGGGTGCCAGGCGTGGCACCAGACACTGCCCATCCCTCTCACAACGTGTTGGGTGCAGAGCTCCGACCCGGGAGGAGAAGGAATCCACAGAGCCCTCCTCCTGGACACGCCCAGGGCTTTGCCGCCACGTTGTCCCCTGCCCTGCCTGGCCGCTCACACGGGTGTCCTGGGCCTGCCCTGGAGTCATGACCCCCCGGGGGTCACCTCCCTGTCTGGGTGGGGCCAGGCCCTCGCCCAGGTGCTGCTGGCAGGGGTGCGGGGCAGGGACGCTGAGGAAGCCACTCCACCCCCAGCTGTGGTTTCTGGTGGGGCCGAGGTGGCAGCAGGTGGGGGGAAGTATTTGTCACTCTTCCAACAAAGGCTTCAAACAAAGGCCCCAGGGTACCATGGGAACAGCAAAGAGGCGCCAAAAATAAAACCCACCTCTCCCTGAGAGGGCTTCATGCATGAGCATATGAAAGTAGCTACTCAGTGTTCACCAGGAACACCACTGCACACACACGCACGCACGCACGCACACACGCACACACACACACACACACACACACACACACAGGGCCCACACAGAAGCCCACCCTGGGTGCAGTGCTCTGGGTCCTCATGCTGAAATTCTTGACTTCTTCCCAGCGAGGACGTTCTCGTCTTCACCCCTTTGCGCCCCACTTCGGTGCCCTCCGCTGACGTGCTCACAGCCCTCCAGGAACCTTGCGGACTGGGCTGCAGCTGCGCCCTGGACCGCACGCCCCTCCCCGCATGCCCACACCAGTGCCAGCCCGGACAGCTCTCTCCTGCCATTCCTTTGACCTCACCTCGGGGGCGACGGACGGAGGCACCAGGGAGGGGAGGGGTGTGGGGAACAGAGGGCTCCCTTTCTGTGTCCCCAACATCCTCCTCAGCTGTGGCCTCTCCTATGGGCATCGCTCTCCAAGCCGCCCAGCACGCTGGCAGGCTGAAGACTGGTCCCCACCTCTGCCTGCTAGCAAGGTGGCCCTGTGGGACCAGGCAGACACAGGGACACTGCAAGGGTTTAGGGGGCCTTGCCACCGGACACTCAGCTCCGAGACGCCAGACCCCTCACTGAGGTTCGGAGTGTCTGTTTCTTGGCTTCTCCTCCCCAGTGTCCCACCCAAACAGCAGGTGGGTGCGGGTGGTGGCCTGGCCTCCCTTCAGGGACTCGCACGCCCCTGGATCCCTTGGATCCCGCAGTCCCCGCCCCAGCCAGGTCCCCAGGGCCTGGGACTTTCTCTCCCTCCCCCACTTTCCACCCTCAGCCCCAACCTTCCCTCACAAAACTGTTCCAGGCTCTGTCCCTCCCCTGAGGACCGAACGTCCTGTTAGGCTAAGCCAGATGCTGCCGGCAAACAAGGCCATCCAAGGGACGTGCCCTCCTGCCCTCTCTGTCACGGGCACCCACAGAGGGGAGGAGGGGCCGCCTGAGCGGCCACCAGCCAACACTCGATTTTGATAGAGTCCTCTGAGGACGCAGGTCACCAGACCTCCCCCACCCACACGGCACTCCCTGTCCATTTGCTGAGAGGAGACAGCCCTTGAGGAGGTGGCAGCGCCCCTCGGAGGCTAGAACCAACGTGTCACCTCCCACGACCCCTCGTCCACCCACACCTGGTTACCATCGTGGGTGGCGGTGTCCGGGTGGCTTGGGACCAGCCAGGGAGGGAGGTCTGGCCTCCAGGTGCCCCTGGACAGGGAGGAAGGGGCAAAGAGAGACCAAGGCCCTCACCCCTACAGCATGACCTGCACAGTGTCTGTCTGACTTCTCTCAGCCTCACTTTCCTCATTCAAGGACACGTGACACCGTGTAGAACTCTGTTACCCAAGCTCTTCATGTCGTATGAAGTAGTAGAGAGATTTTTAAAAGTTTGTCAAATGAATCTATGAAGGGTGAATCTGGGGTCTCCCCATGGCCTGCACAGCACGGAAGACCCCTCGAGTGCCTAAGGGGTGCCCTTTGCAGGCACCACCCTGGAAGCATCCCAGACAGTAACCCCGTGACCCTGCCCCCCCACCCTTCTCCCCATCCCCCAGCACAAAGTCCCAGGCTCTGACGCAGGCACCTCTGCAAATAGATGCTGTTTCCATGGGAACCGAAACCCCAGTTCGGTCATTTCCAGCACGGGCCGCACATGTCAGCTCAGGGCCTCGTGGTGGGCAGGGAGCCATCAGGGACGAGCCACTGCACTAACCTCCCAGGCCACCCTGGACTCCCGCGGCCTCTCTGCCCAAGAGGTGGGCCGGTGTGGGGAGGGAGACAGGGGTAGGGGCACAGGGCACTCGCTTCCCGAGATGAGAGGGGAAGAGGGCTCTGCTGCCGCTGACCCGGAGCCCAGAGTCCCAGCCCCACCGAGGGTTCCACCCCTGGTTGCCCCAACAGACCTCCATTTCCCTTCAGCCTCAAGTAGCAGCCCAAGGGACCCCAAAAGGTCCATGTGAGTCAGGTGGAAGCTGGGGTGCCTCAGTCTCTGTGCCCTCGCAGACACACGGGGCCCCGGCAGGCTGCCCTCGCCCATCCTTCCCCGGCACTGTGGGCGAGGTGAGCATGCGGTATGAAAGTGTTCAGTGGCAGCGCCCGGCCTGGCTGCTGCTTCACCCTGAGTTCACCCCAGGGCTCTGCGTACTTCACCTGCCCAGGGGTGCCCGAGCCAGGGGCCAGGGGAGCAGAGGCCTTGTGCCCAGGAAAGGAACCGGGAGGGACACAAGAAGACAGGATGTGGCCAGCCACAACCCCCCGGGGTGGCAGCTCTTTCCTCTGCTGTCGGGGACCCCAGCCCTGGTGGCCCCAGACTCCAGCCCCGGGCCACTTCCCACTGCATCTGTGGTCATGACAGTCAAACCACTGACCTGATTTTCTGTAAAGAGGAAAAGATAATAGGGCACCTCTGAGAGCTTGCGCATGCGCACCCACACACATACGCACACGCACGCGCACACACACACACACACACACACACACACACGCACGCTGAAAACTTTCACTATCTTCTTAACAGGAACCCACCCCCGTCAGGGAGCTCCCCAGGCACAGAGCACAATGTTTACCTGCGGTCAGGCGCAGGGCGGGTTCCCGGAGGCCTGGCAGCGGGAGCCCGGCAGGTGTGACCTGTGCCCCACCAGGGTACACGATGTGCCGTGTGTCTGTCTCTGGGAGGTATCTGTTTCCCCGGGGCCCCAGCACTGTGCTGGGCACTAGAAAGGGGCTCGGGAGACCTCAGTGCTGAGAAGACCTCCAGGGGCCTTTCTCCATCTGCAGAAGAGTCAGTGTCTTCCATCCCCAAACCTTCCCCACTCTCGGGTCCCACGGGCCTCAAACACACCTTGGGGCCAGGTCTGCCTCCCCAGAAGTCATGAAGGGCGCTGCTTCTAATCTCCGTCAAAGGGGAGCACCTGCCCTGACCCAGCCCTGGCTCCCTACGCGGGCCCCAAGCCGTGCACAGCCAGGAGGGACCCCGAGGCATGGCCAGGAAGGCCTCTGGCCAGCAGTCCCGGCCTCACAGTCCCCTGCTGCAGCCGAGCTCTGTGCAAAACGCAGGCCCCGGCCCCAGGCCCAGAGTCCAAAGCTGCCTCTTCACCGGGTCCGGTAAGGTTGAGGCTGGTGGCTGTCACCACGCTGGCCTAGCCCCAGCCCCGGCAGGCGTGCCCCGCAGGGCCTCCCCGGCCTTTTCCCGCCAGCCAAGAGCCCGGAGGACCCAGCACACTCAGTCCACTCAACACCCAGTCCTGATGCCCACGAGGGAGAGCAGGACACAGCCCCCCGGCACCTGCCCCACGGCACCTCTGTCTCTTTCGGACTTGGTCCCTCTCAGAGCCAGGGCAGCACGTGGCAACAGGCTGCATGCCACGTGCTTCTCGTCTGGCCTGAACTTTAAGTCCACCTTTAAACTCAAGCGCTGTGAGACCCGACAGAGTCACCAAAGTGACTGTCCGCGGTTCTCCTCACCCTTGGCCCTTGGCTTGGTTGGCTCCCTGCATCAGACCAGAGCCCAGACTTGGAGCCCACCTTAGCTGGCAGACAGCCGAATGCCTGGCACAGCAGGGAGGCAGGGAAGTTGAGACAGAACCTAAAAGCCCTCAGCAGCTCAGCAGGCAGCTGGGGTGTGACCACCGGAGACTTAGTGCCATTAGCATTGTAGTGAATTGGCCACTGCTCTTTCTCAGTGGGCTGCAGAGAATAGGCCAGGACACCCAGGACTGTGGGGCAGGTGCCCCCGTGCCAGCCAGGGCCCCAGGGTCACAGAGCCTATGCTGAGGCTCTGTCCCGGGCTCACAGGGCCAATTCCTTGTCCTCCCGATCTCCTGGCCGAGGATTCTGAGGAGGGACCTGCTCAGCTGCAGGTAGGTCACCCTGTCCAAGTCCAAGCTCCATCCTCAAGACTGGCATCATAGGATGAAGGAAGAAGGAGGAAGGGAAGGAAACTGAGGCCGAGAGAGATGAGCCCCCACCCACCGGGTCACAGCCGGGAAGCCGCAGAGCTAGGGTGAGACACCCGCCGGCTCTGTAAACAAGCGCATCTCTGTCCATCCCTGGCTCCTTCCAGGACCCACAGGACCCCTCTCCCAGACTTGTCCCGAGCAGGCATAGCAAGGGAGGGAACACAGGCCAGCCCTGAGCACCCACTGTGACCTGGATCCCCACCCCGCTCCCCTGCAGCAAATGTTCACACAGAGCCATCACTGGCAGGGCCCATAGCCTGGCGTGGCACAGCCCTGCCACTGGATTGGGTGGTGCACGACGTAACAGCCACAGCGGCACAGGTCGCACCACTGTAAACATCCTTCCCAGCGGGCAGAGGGTGGGCTTCCTAAATATTGCAGGCAGCAGATGAAAAGGACAGGAGCCCCCTCCTCTGCCGGGCTGCTGGGGGCAGAGCTGGTCTCCCATCCTCTCCCTAGCATACCAACCCGTCGGGGGAGACCGGTATGTACAGTCCTGACTGGGCCTGGGCCAAGCATTACCACAGGCGACCACGAGCCGTCAGCCCCGCTGCGCTCTGTTACAGTGAGCCCCCCGGAGGGGCCCACAGCCAGCAGGGACGAGCTGAGGGAAGCCCAAGCCTCCCGTGTTCTGGCCTGGTGCTTCCCTGAAACACAGCCCTCCAGGTGCCCGGACACACGAGGTCCCTGGACCAGACGCACAAGGTCCCTAGACCAGACGCAGAGCCTCGGCAGCCCCTGAGCACGACCCCAAGCGCAGGACCAGGACAGCGGGGAGATGCGCCCAGCAGAGCAAGCCCAGCGGACCTCAGCTCCCCTCTGGGCAGGAGCCTGCGGGGCAGCGCTGCACCAGCCCATCAGGCCCAGTCCGTGCCTCGGCTGCTCTGGCCTGTCCCAGCGCCGCAGCCCCCACTAACGTCCCATCCTGCAGTTTCCACGTCTTGTCCCAGGGTCAGGCATGTAGTAGGTGCCCAGCAGGCCTGGAAGCCGCCTGCCTGGCCCTGGCTGGCATGGCACAGTGTCCTTGAGCAGCCTGCCCTCTGCACCCTGGCTCCAGATGCCAGCCATCACAGGAGCCGAGGAGCGTCCCGCCCACGGCGCCTGCACCGCTTCCTCCTGCAAAGAGAACATGGCAGGGAGGGGTGTGAGGCCTCCCACGTGGGCGTGGCCGAGTGGCCAGGCTGTGGCAGGGACGGCCAGGTGGCAGTGGGGCCCCAGGAGTTGGGGACCCAGGCGGGGGGACAGAGGGGTCACAGCCGCCTCCGCCCTCCTCCCTCCACCACTCCACGCAGTGGACCCGACTCCCCCAGGTTCCCACGCCTGGCGGGGACATTGGTCCTCTCCAGCCGTCCTCCCTGGATTTCCTCCTGCGCTCCCTGCCTCACACACTGCACTGCAAGCCCCACGCTGCCAGTGACCAGGGCTCCGGGCGCTCGCCTCGCCCCACCTGCTCCCCCTCCCAAGCTCACAGAACCGCCCCCTGGACGGCAGTGACCACGGGGTATCTGCTCGGTGTCCCTGCTTCCTCTTCCACAGCACCTGGAGCGGGCACTGGGCAGCCACAGCGGGACGCACCAGATGTGAGCAGCCCTGGCACTCCTGGGCCTCGCTCTGTCCCACCACCCGCTGCATGCCCATAAGCAAATGGCCCCAGCTGTCACACGCTGAAGGAAGCGGCGGGGCCGTCAGCGCCTGGTGAGGCGTCCGAGCTCCACGGCCCACCCGGTATTGCCCTGGACTGCGACGGGGCAGGAAACACTGGTACTGCGTCCTGGCCACCGCACACTCCCGGGCCTGGTCATTCCCTTGCCCACCCGTACTGACCAACACGGTCACTTCCACTTGGGGCACTCCCTCCTGCCGGGCATGGGGTGCATCCGGTTAGATTCGCCCCTCTGTGACCCCCATTAGAACCCTTTTTGCAAATGAGGAGATGCGGCTTAGGAAGGCTAGGTGACTTGCCAAGCACCCCATAAGTAAGCCTGGCCATGGTCACCTTCACACTCTGCCCACGACTGTCGCCACGGGGCAGCGTGGCACGTTAGTCCTGCCTTCTCTCTCAGAAAGCAGTGCCCAGTCCACACGCCGCAGGGCTGTACTTCAGCCTCCACAGCTGATGCCAGTGAGGTCCGCGTGGGGGCGGGTCTCTGCCATCTGTCACTCTGAGCTCGAGGACCCTCTGCCATCACCGGCCGCAGCAGCCTGCCTGGCTGTGGAGTCCGGGCTCTCAGGGGGGACTCAGTGGGTCTGCGGCTGCCCCACCCTGCCTGCCCCACCACGCGGGGGTCCTGCAAGAGGACGCTGAGGGCCTGCTGCCCCCTCAGTCTGCTTCTCATGTCTTCGGGGAAGTGGGTGGAGCGAGACAGAAGAATGGAAGAAAAAGCACGCCTCAAGCTGAGGGAATGGAAGGCGGAGAACATCAAAAAACTCTACTGGGAGGCTGTGTGTTCCGGCCAACCCCACACAGGGCCCAGGGAGAAACTGAGCCCAGAGCCAAAGCCGCACCCAGGGAGGCCTCCAGCCACCCTCGGCGATCTCCGTGCCAACCCCTCCGCCCAAAGCGGGGCAGCCACCTCAGCTCTGGAGTCCCCCCACCTTCTGCCCGTCCCCACAGCCCCTCTGCCGCCGCTCAGGGACACAGAGAGATAAAACGGCTTCTGCCGTGCTGTTTCTTCCCAGACCTATGCACCTGGCCACATGGTACGGACCTTGGACCTGAATGCGATAAGAAGTGGCTTCAGATGCCTTCCCAGGACACATGTGTACACAGGGTAGACCACGCGGGTCCACACATAAGTGTGTGGAGACCCACAGCCCCATCCTTTCCCAGCCAGTGAGGAAGGCGCCATGATGTTCCATTTCCTGTCTTATCTGCAGCAACAGAGGCCTCCCCCACCTTGTTCGTCACCACACGTGCGCATGCACGCGCGCGCTCACACACACACACACACACACGCACACACACACACTGGTTTCCCCCTAGCTGGGAGAGAGTAAGAAAACCTTGCTTCCACAAGGGGGCGTTCGAACACCATCAGACTCAAGGTCTCCACACCAAGGTTGCCATTTGATCCCGACAGGTCTTAGGGAAATCTGGAGGCCCCATGGGGGGCGTAACTTATGGAAACACAGGCAGAAAATAACCAAACTGACTATAGTGATTGCTCTTCGTGCCTATGGAATGTTCGCCGTATGCAGGTGTCTGGTCTGACCACTGACCCAGTAATCATCACTTATTTAACCCTTCCCTCACTCCGGTGGGGTCTGAGATACTGTCATTCCTGTTTCTAGACAGATGCACCACTAAGTCTCCACAGGACTAACTAACTTGCCAAGGGTCCCTTGGGGAGGAGCAAAGTCAGGGTTCGAACTCAGGGCCTATCATTCAAGGTTCAGGCCTCACGCCATCCTCCTGCTGTCCGACACACTTCCTCCAGGACCCACTGGGTGGATTTGGAAGGACTCAAACGCTGATTTCCCAGGTTTGAATAGCTCTGAACGGCAGGTCTCCCCCTTCAGAGAGCAGTAAAGCGATTTCTAGCAAAGAACAACAACTCTTCTTCCCCCTTTGACCCAATAATCTCATTCCCGGGTACTCGGTCCAACCAGAAGAAACAGTTCAAATGGAAGCCAAGTATTATCTGCATAATACGTGTGCTGAAGTCTTTATTTAAAGGTCAGAAGCCTGGAACCAAAATAGGGAAGTGGCTTAGTAAACTAGGACATTCGCACAATGTGCAATCAGGCCGCAGCCACAGCTGTGTGGAAAACGCTCTCACCACACACAGCCGCCTCCAGCTAACTCAGCGTGAGGAAGGAGAGAGAGAGGGCTGGGGGCCGAGAAAGAGATAGGGAGACAGAGACAGAGACAGAGAGAGGGCATTCTTGACTTAGTTTCCAAGGCTCCAGATCCCTTTGTAAGAAGGGTTTTGATTGTTGGCTATTGATGATTTTCACCCTTTACACTGTACTTGCTATGAAACAATAATTCCAATAAAGCATATAAATTCCATGGTGTGGGTTCTGCAGTCGGGTGAGAGGCTGAGAAATTCACACATCGAACCCTGAGGTCTGCTCTTCCCCCAGCAGTGTTTCCGGATACGACTGGGAAACGGTGAAAGTTTACATTTTACATTTTAAATATTTATCACAGTAAAAGAAACACTAGCAATCATCCTCTCTAACCGTTCCTGAGCCCCACGCCCACTCACCCCGTCACCCTTGCCAGTTACTGAAGCAGTTGTGGAGTCCTCTGTCATGAATGTCTTTAGTTGCTGCTTTGATGTCCTGAATCAAGTAAAAACATTTATTCCTGTGTTCATTTTGACTCTGAGGAAGAACTGGAAGCCACGCGGTGCCAGATCCAGCGACTGAGGCGGGGGAGGACCGACCCCAGGTTTCTGTGAGCTCGGCTCGATGGGCGGCGCTCAGCAGCGGCGTCCTGATCGTTTCTGACCACACCTCCTAAAGACATCGGAATGCTACTATAATAGAAGTTTGAAATTTTGACATTCACCATATATTGTGATCACACCCCGTAAGTGATAAGAAAACACTGGGGAATCGCTACGCACACCATGCCCCCACCGAGGGAAGAGGCCCGTGGCGGGTGGAGGTACATCTCCACCAGCCCGCTGGGCCCAAGCTGGCCGAAGCCGCCAGGATGTGTTTCCAAGCGGCGTGTGGCTGTTGGCAGGACTTGACTCCCTGCGGGCTGCCAGGCTGCAGCGCTCAATTTCCTCCTCTGGTTCCCTGGGGCACCTGACACTCTGGCCTCTCAGGGTGGCCCCCAAGTTGCAGCTGGGAGGGATGGAGGGAGGGGGGCGAGGTGTCTCTTGGCCTGGCCTCAAAAAGGATACCTTCCCTCGTCCTGTCTGACTTATTAGAAGCCGTCTCTACATCCGGGCCACAAGGGGTGCAGCGCTCACACGAGGACATGCGGTGTGCCTACCGAACATTTATAGCACCTAAAACAATATTTGCCACGTCACTTATCTGATGTGGACATTTTCTCAGCCTGTCAGTGCCCATACCCATTCTCTCCAGACGGCGCCCACTCCCTCCCCGAGCCTCGTTTGGGCAAGTGAGCAGTTCTTGACCAGATTCTGGGGCTTGGGATGTAGAGACGGGCCATGTGGGCATTTCCAGATGCCAAGTCTCAGAGGAAAGAGGCAACCCCTGTCTGGCTTCTTT
>PVIR01031307.1:0-19498 GCA_004026965.1 Petromus typicus
CGGAGAGGCCATGAGACCAGCCAGTTGGCTGGGGCAGAAGATACGGAAATGGCCCACGATGCAGCCACGCATTGTCTACAGGACAAACACCAGAGCCTCTCATCTCCTGGAGGTGGATTCCCTCTGAGAAATAAAAATAATGATGCAATTTGTTTAAACCTGAAGACGTGTATTTACAAGCATTTCATGGCCATTCTTCCTGGAGAGAGGAGGGGTTTTCCTTGTCTGATGGATGGGTTCCTCCTGCCACTGGGAATGTATTCAGAGATGGGCATTCCAAGGAGCCGAGGTTCTCAGTGTGGCAGGGGAATGGGTGTGTGGGCAAAGAATCATTGCCTTTGGCTCTCTGAGAGGGTGGGGACACTCAATGACATGGAGCCCCCAAGAAGAGAGTTTCTCCAACACCAATGGTTTTGCCATTGCACAACTGTAGCTTGCTCACCATGATGAAGGATGGGAGGAAGTGTGGTCAAGACCCAAATTGGTTGAGACTCTACTCCTTTCCTGCTGTGACTGCTAATTTAGGGTTTAATGCGCATGAGTCAAGTTCCTACGGGGTAGGTAGCATATGCACAGCTCCTATGGGGAGAGAACTAGAAGCTCTGGCCAAGGCAGGAGAATGATAAATTCAAGACCAGCCTGAACAACTTAGCAAGAAAAGTTTGCACTTTGAGGATGTAACTCTGGATTCAATTCCAAGTATGAGGGAGAGAGAGAGAGAGAGAGTTTTTATGGGACTTGTTTCTTTTTTTTTTTTGAGACAGGGTCTTGCTTTGTAGTTCAGCCTGGCCCTGAGCAATCCTCCTACTGCTGCCTCCCACGTGCTGGGTTGCAGGTGTGAGCCACCATGTCCAGCACCGCAGTATGTTGTACTGATTACTGGTAGGTGTGAGTCTCCATGGCCAGCACTGTGGTATTTGGTTACTGGGGATTGAACTCAGGCCCTTGTGCTTATAAGACAGGCGCCAGAACCACTTAGCTAAATCCCCAGCCCAGTTCCTAATTTTTTAGAGCCAAATTTTCATTTCTTTTACACTTTTCTTGGATAATCTCGCTTATCGCTCTCTCATTAAAAATATGATTGCAAGTTCAGCTCCCTAGTGACACTTACTACTTGGTATCAGCACACTCCTGTGGCTGTGAATGTAGAGCTCGCATGCCTTTACTCTCCCTCTTGTGCCTACAGCAGACATTGCTAATCAATCACAGCATGCTTTTTCATGATTATTACTGTGGTCTTAGAATTCTTCTCTGCCTGTCCTTCCAAAGTCAAAACTGCTACCTTCTTGGCCCCATTAGACTTTCTCATTTCATCAAAAACTATAAAAAGCTGTGCAAAGCACAAAGTAGCTGAATTAATTGCCATCGATGTGCAAAGTTCTCAACTTTTTCTTTATTTTACAGTTGACAGGTCTAGTGCAGGATTCCCAGTTAAGTTTGAGTTTCAGATAAACAGCCAAGAACTCTTGATGGAATTATGGCTCCTAATAGTTGATGGAGCACACTTACCCTAAAAAGTATTCCTTGTTGAGATGACTATAGTTACACTGCAAGTGATTGGTTGTTGATCTGAAATTCGAATTAAACTAAGCGTGTTATATTCTTACCTATCAAATTTGGCATCATTTCCTACATCCGCCTTTAAAGGCAAAGTTGTGAGGCTCGAATCTATATAAATCTGCAACGTAGCCATTTTAGGACTAGGCGACAAAGAGGTGAGACTTTTACTAGTTGATCTGGGGAAGCGAAATAGTTCGGGGGTCTGCCGGGATGGGAAAAGACAGCCTTTCTTTATCCTAGGTCACACCTCATTGTCCCACTCAGCCCCTGAGACAAGTAGCAGGCATTGAGACACATCAGGGCTTAATAGCTTTTGTGTAAATAACCCCTTCAACACTGCTGGGGCAACGTGGGCTGGCAAGACAACCTGTCTCTCTAGCCAAGCCAACCTCCCTATCACCAGCTCCATCTCTGAAGTCTTTGAGGATAAGGATTTTGTTGTTGTTGGAGAGGGCACAGCCATAAGGATTATGGTGGAGGAAGATAGATAGAGCCTCGAGAGATCTCAAAATATCAGGTCAGATTTTAAGACGTAGAAAGTCAAAAATGAAATCACTGCTGTGGGTGTGAAGAGGCTATGTCCTCACTGGCTTCTCAGACACAGTGGGGCTCCCTCGGGGCGTCACACTGGCTCCACGGATGTATTCTGCTGCGTCGAGCCTGCAGAGGGTGAAGTGCCCCATAGACTATCTCTGCTTTAAGGCTTTCCAAGGTTGGCAGGTGGGCACGGCTGCCTGACAGAGCGAGCTTTCCCTCTGCCCATGTTTCCAGACTGGTGCCCAAGAGGCTCCCAGGTCAGTTATACCAGAATGCCTGGGTGGTGGGGCTGGGCGCAGACCTGTTTTAGAGATGTCGGGGGACCCCAAGCTTGAGACTCACTGTCTCTGCTCAGTGCCTTTCCTCCACTCTCTGCATCACGTTCTCAGCCAGACACCGAGGGATGTAATTGACGGGGGTGGGGGGAGAAGTCGCCTTTCCTTGTCCAGCCAGGGAGGGGGAGGAAAAGGGAGGAGGACGGGGGTCTCGTCGGGATAGAGTGGCATTGTTTTGTATCAGTTTCTGGCTTTTTAGCTTGGCCCGGCTGGCGGAACAAAGAAGGCTTCATGCGGGACAAAAGCACACTGTTCCACCTAATGAGGAACAGTTGAGAGGTCTGGAGACAGCGCCCCATCAGAGGGGACAGAGGGCGGCAGAAGCGAGGGCTGTCGGGCTCCCCTAATGAAGACCAGTTGAGAGGTGCGGGCCAGACACCAGACCCGCCTCTCTCTGAGATCCCCTGACACCCTCCCCTGCCGCCACCTCCTCTGTCTCAAGAGGCCTGGTCCTGCTTCCAGGGAGAGACAGGGGGAGAGAGAGAGAGAGAGAGAGAGAAAAGGGGGTGGGGAGAGAGAGAGATGCTCAGATTCATCTGTCACGGTGACGGGTCCTGACCCTGGACCTCTTGAGCCGTGCCCTTCGGCCTTTGGATTTGACCTTTCCAAAGAGCCTCCAGTCTTCGACCAGAAGGTCCCAATTGACTCCCTGCTAGTGGCCACCTGCTGAGGAGGGCCTGAGAAATGAAAGCCGGCAAATGGTTCGCCAGGGACTCTTTGAGGCTTGGCTGGAGCCCTGTGTCTGGGGCCCACGAACCAATCTCTCTAATTATCTGCCACAAGATGCCTTTCGACATATTTTGGGGGTTTGAGCTTCAGGGAACTGCGGGGCTTATGAAAGGCAGCACTGTGAGACAGAAAGAAGCAGGAAGTCGTGAGCGGGTCCTTGAGCACCGTGCCCACTCAGGGGCCTTGTCGGGAGGGAGGGAACATCCACCACCCATGGGTGCTACCTTGTGGAAACAGCCAGCTTCTGCCCAAGGTCCGGCCCAAGGACCTGTAGGAAGAGAATGTCTCTGTGGCTCTCTGAGCTGACTTTTATGCTCAGCCAGAACCTTTAGCCCCTTCTAGATCAAAGTAGAGGATGTGCCACAGGTAATCTCCAATTTGTAGGTTAAAAAATGGTCCACTGTGGACAGTTTTACATGGCTTAAGGTAATCAGAGTTTGGGAAAGTTGTGTCTTCTTCCAAGCCAGAGAAGGAATGGTTTATCTGTCACTCACTGCTGCAAAAGGTGTTAAAATGTAGAGGCTTAAAACAGCACTCTGACATCATCTGACAGTCTCTGCAGGTCAGGAATTTGGGGGCGGCTTGGATGCGTGGATCTGGCTCAGGGTGTCAGGATGTCAGCCAGGCCGCAGCCACCTGAAGACCCACTTGGGGCTAGAGTGCTGAATTCCAAGATGGGGCACTCATGGCTGTGGGCAGGAGGCCTCTGGCCTTCCCCAAATGGGGCTTTCCCAGTGTTGTGTGGGTGTGTTCACAACATGGCAGCTGGCTTCTCTTGGAAGGAATGATCCAAGAAAAAGTGAAGAACACATCACTTTTTCACATGGATGTTTCCACACCAACCTACTGCTTAAACAGGTCAACCCTAATCAACCCAGAAGAGAATAAAAAAGTATATGAACAGTATAAGGCAGCAAGGATTTCTGAGTCTGTGGAGGCTCACACTGGTTGGACATAAGCAACATACACACACACACACACACACACACACACACTGTAAGAGAATTCTGACAAAGCTAGAAACGAAGAACCTCTGTCTTTCCTTCTTAGTTTTCTCTTCTTCTCTGTCCCAATGCACTAACCCAGGGAGATGACCTGCCAGCCGTGGAGCCCAGGGTCTGCTGGTCAGTGTCTCAGCTAGGAGCAGACTGTCTGTACACCTGAAGGGGTCGTTTCAGATCTCACAACCTCACCTTTCACCTCACCCCTACCTGGGAAGGTGCTTTCTTTTCTTTCAGCTGCTCTTTCTTTTTCCCTTTCCTTGAACTCTCTGTCTTTGCTGGTCCCAAGTCGGCTGTCAGCATGTCACGTGAACCTTTTCCCCTGGCTGTAGGATCGCCCCTGTGTCTCACAGAACCCCCTCCGCACGGTGTCCCTCCCGTGCGTCTCTGAATTCTCCCTTCATTTTTCACCCCAGGCTTCATCTATCCCGGAATTCCACTTCGACAGTTTCTCTCTGCTTTCCTACAGCCCATAACTCTTGGGCTGGGGGATTAACATGGTGATTTACCTGGAAAACTCCTTGAATGAGGGATGAGGAAGGAGGAAGCCCAAGAGAGACCTTTGTCCCGGCACAGAGTGGCCATTCCATACACTTAACAGATGATAAAACAAACCTCTGGGTCTTGGGATGCGGGAAGGTGACAGGACTGTTTGGGTTCAATAAGGAGACATTATCATTCTAGGAAGTTCCAAGACTTCCTCTCCTTCTTCCACCCACCCAGATAAATATCCTGGCCCATATTTCGTAATAACCAGTGTCCAGTGTTACACCAAAACATCTACCTTACTTCAGAAGCTGCCTCATGCCCACCATGATGTCTACTGGTCCCATTAGTAACCACTCAGCTGCACTTAATGGCATCAAACAGGACAAACAGATAGGAGTTATCTTTCTACTTCCCCCACCAAGGGCCAAATGAGGAAGAAAATAGGAAAAAGAGGTGGAATCCGAAAGCATGATTAGAAGCTCTCACTGGCCCCAGGTTTGCAATGATAGTTGGAGATTCACGGGCCTGAAGATTTCCCTCTGACCCAGAGTGAGCAACCTGTGCAGTCTGTATGTACCTCAGCCACCTGGGGCCGAGTGCAATTTACTGAGTGTTTACTTCAGACAGAAAGAGGCCAGGGCATATTTTTTCTCACTTCGATGTAGGTCTCCACTTCATTTTAGCCTTTGGAGGATCTTTAGAGGAGAGTGAGATTTCATGACCACGGATGTGAAACAAATGCGCAGGGCTGAGTCCTCCCCGAAGGGCCTGGGGTGTGTGTCTTACTGCTGTTGTTGATCTACTGAGAAACTGGGGAAGCTGAACATGGAAGAGACTAAGAACTAAGATGGGAGGGCAGAGAAACTGGCAGGGTGGGAATGGAGAGAAAGCCCGCAGCTCCTCTAAGTTCCGGCTGTTACCTTGAAAGATTTAGGGTGACGTTTGAACGTGAAGCGCAGAGTTCGCCAAAGTGTCCTCGCTGCAGGATTTTAAATCCCTCGTGGTTTGAGCACTGAAAGCACGCCCCACCCCCAGGATATTTTTTATTGCCTCTATTTCAAAGGGTGTCAACAAGCCATTGGCGATCAATACGCATTAGTCCATCTGTTTTCACTGAGAGGTGCTACATTCAGCATCTGTCCCGCGACCCTTCTGATGGATTACTGGAAGTACTGCCGGTCTGACTTTGGTGGAGTTCTATCCCTTATCTTCGGTTATCACTTGACTCTCAGTCAACTCTGCTTCCTGTCTCAGCGCTGGCGGCAGATGAGCAGTTATGGTCGTATTAGAGAAGAAAGCAGTGAGTCCCCGGTCTGGAGGGTGATTCCAGCAAGGCGACCCTAAGGACGGTGCCCACTGCAATTCACCATCAGTGTCAGCTGCTCACGGCCAGGCCAGCGCAAATCCAGGGATTTCTCCAAGATTCCACATCACCGTTTGTGGTGGTGAGATGATGGTGAAGCCGGCTGACTTGGTGAGATGAGTTGCTGTACTGTGAAGCCAGGAGGAGGTAAAGTCCACTCTCGAGTCTTCTTCTCCACGTGCACGAAGCTGAGCATGGCCACGCAGCGCTGGGGGCCGCCAACGACTACACCCTGCTAAGTAGAACTTTATAGACAAGACAGAATGTGTTTTGTAACAGGGACTTTCTCTCCCTGTTCCAGCCTGAGAAAGACGTGGGGTCAGATGACTGGGATTTGGAATATTTTTATGGTTGAGTTTGTGAAGGCAAAAGTACAAATGACTGATGGCTGGCCGAAGCCATCATGAAACCTCTAATTTCCCAAGCCACGGGGAGGCATGTAGCACAGATAATACAGAAATGAGCATCGAAGGTGTCATTTATCTTTGGTTTTGGATTACATGAGGTGACTGTTCCTTTCTGCATCAGATTTTCCATCTTCAATATTGTTATTAGGATCCTGGTTATTATTATTAATTTTATACAGTATTGTAATACTGCAGATTTGCAGAGGTGGAGGGGTCTGGGGGATCTGTTAGACTCATGATTTTCAAGCTATTCAGTGAAGGCTTAAGGTTCTGAAGAGGAGCCCAGAGGCATAGGGAAGGAAAAGGTGGAAGGCAGAGCTCCCTTGGGTAGATTTCCTAACTGAGTTGGGAGAAAAGGTAAAAATGGCCAAACTGGTTATTACGAGAACAAATACTAGAACCCTAGTCTTCTAGTTCTCAGAGAAAACAAGTATCTGTGCCTTTAAAGTTTAAGGGAATCACTCCAAAAATGCAAACCAGTCTCCAATGCTGACCAGCAGAACTTACTGAGTTTTAAAAGGTTTGGGCCAAGAGATTTTTAAATACAGAATATGCAACAGAAACTTTAGAAATCTGAGCTATCAACTATTTAGTCTTTCCCAGTTAGCCTTGAAATGTGGGGTTATAAAAATAGAAGGACCAAGTCTGTCAACCAAACTCCTGGCCAGCACAGAGTGTGTGTACGATGTGTCTCTCGGGCTCGTATCTCCTTATGTGCGTGAGGTTTGTGTGCGGACTGTGTGTGCAGAGAGCGTAGGTGTGTGTGATGTATGTCTGTAGGCCATGGGTGTAGGCGAAGCAGATGGATGGCTGTGTGGGGGAATTTGTGTTTGTGGGTGTTTGCGTGTGGTCTGACTGTGAGGTGTCTGAATGGGTGTGTGTCTTGGGTGCATGGATGTGTATGGATGTGTGTTGTGTAGGTGTCTATGTGGCACATATGTCATGCATTTTCTGTGTGAGTGTGCTGTCTGGGTGTGAGGAATGTAGAGTAAACCTGTGTGTGGTGTTAAGTATGCAGCAGGGATGTATGCTGTGTGTGTGTGTGTGTGTGCGTATGTCTGTGTGTGGTGCAGGGCCCTGGCATGTTATCTGTGAGTGTATGACATGGGACACACTGAGAAACACAGACACAGCAATGTCATTGACAGACAGGAAGACAGATGGAAGAAGCGTGAGACTTGTAACAGTTCCAAAAAGGTAAAAATACAAATAGCTTCCTGGGGCATCAGAGAGTTGCCAGGTAAGAGCCCACTCCAGAGTTAGAAAGGCTGGGTTTCTCTTGCTACCAATGAGGCAGGCTCCTCTCCAATAAAATATGCTAATAATCATCCCATTCCCAGAAGCTTGAATAGATAATTATGTGAGACTGCACGCGCATGCGCGTGCACACACACACACACACACACACACACACACACACAATCAAAATACACTGTGAAGAAGTAAATTTAAAACTTTATTTCAGTAAAAGACACATTGTCATTTAACACCCTCAAACTACTAATTGCTTCCCACACACACTTACCTCGTGGCTCCGGCCACTTTCTACAGCAGTGCTGGAAGTCCTCCGCCCTGGCTGTCTTCATGAGACGTGATAAATATGGTGGCTGCCGCCGCCGAGTGCCATCAGGGGAAAGGCAGACTGGTGAAACCAGGATGGTACGTCCTCATCCACCTCACCCACCGGATCTGGCTGTGAATGACTTCTGGTTCTGCTCAAAGTCAAAATGAGCGTCAAAGGCAAACATTTTGAACCGACTTGGGACATCAGGGCAGTCACAGGGGGGCAACTAAAGACACTCCCGAAAGAAGACTTGAGAAGAGTTTCCAAGTGGCAAGAAGGTTGAAGTGAGTGCATTCAGAGTGAGAGGAAGCGTTGAGCGGGCTTCGTGGCAATGCACCTTTTATCATAATACTTTTAAAAAAATTAGCATTCATTGTATTTTTGTTCATACCTCGTACAAGCTGTTTCTCATAATGCTCAACACAGTGTCTATGAAAGGGGAGTCACGGTTGTTGCTGTGACTTTGATTAGTTCTAGTTTAATCCTCTTGGTACCCAACTAATGCCACTATGCAAAATTTGAGAAGCTCCTGTAGCCTATTTTCCAGCTTCCCTTTTTGTGGGTCAGGAGTGATTTTCAAGTACTATCGTGGAATCACATATGCAGGAGAGTATAGCGTCTGTGGCCTGGGTTACTGAGAAAGAGAAAATACAACAGAAGTGAGACAAGAACGTGAGGCTATGCTCACTTCCTCAAACCTTGAGCCTCTCTCACTGCAAGGAGCGAGATCTTTCCCTCACCTTCCGGACTTGGCCTGGTGAAGTAACTTCTATCTGGGTGTTTCTGGCAGTGAGTATAGGAAATTTAGATTCAGAGAGGGAGCGGATCAGAGAAGGAAATTAATATTCGCCTTCTGCAAACCAGGTCCTTTGCATTGTCTGTTCTATTCAATCCTTAAAATACTCCAGCAATGTTTGCATTAGTATCTCCATGCTACCAAGGAGGACTATGGGACTTTAGAAGTGACAGAGTTTCTTATTCCTTGGACCAACCCACGAGTCTGATCCTCACTGTCAACAACATCTAAGAAAAAAGAATAAAAGTGACAGTTCCATCCAGGAGAGATAGTGACACCAGAAACTCCAGGATTTGGGGCTGCAGCTCCAGGAGCTGCTCGGTAAAGTGAACACAGGGTGATTCGTGGGCTGGTTGTGCTTTTCCTATCTTCTCTACAGACCAGCAGAGGAGCCCAGCAGGTAGAAAGTGCAAACTGTACCAAACCCATATTTGCCAGGCCAGCCAGCGGCCATAGACCAATAATTTTCTGTTTCTTAATGGGAAACATTTAGTGGCTGCGGAATTCTTTTCTTTGGTATTCACCCGACTGGTTTTGCTTCTCCTTCTTCTTTCTCTCACGCAGATGTTTGTGTGGGTCCACATCCCCAGCTCCTGTCATAGAGGGGGTCTGAGATGTCCCCTGAAGTGAGCTGTGGATGCTGAAGTAGCGTTGTTTGAAAAGAGTTATTGGTGGTTTAGCTGCAGAAGAAGGAAAATGATGCTTGGGCATCTTGCTGGGGAGGTGCATGTGGGATGGTACCATCCATCTGGGGAGACAAAGCTGTATTTTGTCATTCCTTGGACAGTAGTAACTCTGCTGAAGTTCCAGTCCTGCCTCTGTGTCTGGCAGGGAGCAAGCATTTTTAGTGACCTTTTCCAGATTTGATTTGGGGGCACAGCACTCTGAGAAAAAGATTTATAATTCCGGGCTGTGAAGACTCCCTATGGGGCCTTCTTGTTTATCTGCCTTCTGTAGACCTAAAGGTAAATGAAGACTGTATTTAAAATAGGCAAACAGTATTAATTACAAGAAACATGATAAAGTTTTTAGAGAGGCTAATGGTTAGCAAAAGGCCAATGTTAAAACAATAGAGAAGAAAATTCTGGAATCTTGGTTGGTGATGCTCTTCATGTGAAATCCTATTTATCACTTGATGCTACATTCTACAATGATTTGTTAAACATTTATGATGTGTCAAGAATTGCAATGGACGGCAGACGCAGAAGAAAAAATCAGACTGACCTGCTCTCACGGGAAGCTGATAGACCACTAGACAGGACAGACATCCGGACAGCATTTAATACATTGGAGACCAATGAAGACAGGGACCCTCGTTTTGTTCTCACAGTCAGAGATTTACCCCCATATGAGTGGATGGACAGGCAAAGACATCTTCATCTCTGACCTGACAGATGGTTCCTGCCCCCAAATGGACCTCAACCAGGATATCTATTTCCACTAAGGTGGAGCAAGTCTGATAGCTGGGATCTAAAGCTATTAAAGCTAAATTCAGAGGTTGCTTCCTTCACAGCCACAACCCAGGCACACCAGCTCTGTGGCCTCGTTGGGTTTCAGTAACCTCTTTGACCTTCCGTTGTTTGACTGATGATATTTTTTTTGTATGAATGCAAGAAGACTGCACCTGCAGGGGTTAGTGGTTCATACTGCGTGGACTCCAATTAGAAAAACAATTTGGAAAGTGACTGAATCAAGAGCAAAGATGAATGGGACCGGTGCGTTTCTGAAAGAGCACTAAAGGCAGTATTTGTCCCTTTACACTTGTAGGACGCAGTGAAAAGATCGCCATGGCTGAATGAGGGAGGAGAAACTCACCAGACACTGGGTCTGCAGGGTCCTTGACTCAGACTTCCCCGTTCTTTGAGAAACGCATTTCTCTTGTTCATCTCTCAAGCCTCGAGTTGTTGCAGCCTGAGCGAGATGAAGATAGGTCTGTTCACCCAAACTCTGAGAAGCCATTGCTTATTTGGACTGAAAAATAACCAAGAAAGGAGCCAATTCATTTCTGTCCAGATCAAATGGCATTGTCTCTTTTGTCGTGTAACTGGGTTTCATGCTTTGCACCTTCCACGGGACACTATCTTGCTTTGGAACTGACGCTCTCCCTGTGTGTGCCTCGGTTTCCTCCTCTAGTCCATCTTTCTGGAAAACCTACTCAGCTCTTACTTTTGTGGTCCTGAGCTTAACAGACATAGCGCCATCTTCTTGAGGGTTGTCTCTGCTCATCCTCACCATGATCTAGCAGGACAGAGCCCGGAGGTTCTTCAGTGTTGACTGTAGCATGAAGCCCGGTTTGGGAACCGCCAGGGGATGGAAGACAGGAATTCTGGGAAATCCAGAGAAATCCCTGAGGAGATGAGTACAAAATGTGGCCTCGATGCCCTGACCTGCCCACATCTCTCCTCACTCCAGCAATCCCCACCGGTTCTATTTCGAGGCCTGTTTCCATCTGTCAGGTAATGAACTCCTGACTGAGCTTCTCACAGAAAAACTCCCTCCAGCGGGGTCTGGCTGCTCCCAGTAGCCCAGCTCCGGCTCTTCCTCTGGGGTCACCGTCCATTTTCCAGTCTGAGGCCCCGTCTGCTTGTGGAGTCAGGAGGGGCCTGTCGGCACCTTCAGCAGAGACAGAGCGAGAGAATATGACGTCTCACTCTGGCCTGGACCCGAGTGTCACTGGTGTTGGCTGGGGATCAAAGGCGCTGCTCCATTTTTAACCTCTGTTAGGCCCCACCTCAGCCTGAGCATGTGTTCCTGACTTGCATTGTATGCCAGGGGGATAAACAAACCCACCTCGCGAGGAGGGAAGGATGCCTTCGGGGGAGCGCTGACCTCACCGGAGGATAAGTGTTTTTCCCACCCCGGGCCCCTGGAGCACTGTGGTTTTCCTTCGCTTACTTGACACCGTGGTAAGGGAGATGGATGGCTTTATTTTTGTGCAGAACAAATCTACAGATGGTGACCCTCGACTTAAAAAGAAGAAGAAGAAAAAAAAAAAAAAAACGATTACAGGCTGAGGCCGGAGACGTGGGATTCGACGTCTGCTTCTCCTCTTCTGTCTTTTCTTTGGGGTCTCTTATAAGTGACACCAAAGCCCCCGTGTGTGGTTATTGGGGATACTGTCCAGAGACTATTTTCTTTCAAATTATCTGTTAATCACGGGAAAAAATAAATATTTACATTTAAAACATTCAAGCAATTTAACAAAAGCATAGGGAAGAAGGATGATGTCTGGTATAAAGTTCAATAAATATCTGGGAAGGGAAGGGAAGGAAATATCCCCTTAGGCCGCACTGCTATTGACATTTTGGTAAACATTTTTCTATCTATGTATGTATCTTCAGACTCCATACAAAATGGGACCATCTTGTAGTGCTATGCCATTTTAACCTTCTTTGGGTTTCTTGATGTGGCTTCCTGTAGAACACAGTGATTTTTTGGCTTTCTCCACCTAATTTGTTTCCACTTCTGTTTCGTTGTGGAGATAATGACTCCTTCAGATCTAGAGTTTTCATGAAGTTCTTTGTTTCCTGACTGGCCTCTGATGTCCCAAAGTCCAAGTTCTTCGTTCTACCTTTGACCTTGGGAAAAGGACTTAGTTGCACAAAACACACTTTCCTCAGCTGTAAAATTGGGAAATTATAACAACTACTTCTCTGGGTTATGGGTTATGATGAACACTGTGGTGAACCAGAGCCTGGGCTTCTTCAGAATGCCTGCTTTTCTTTCTTTCTGAGAAGAGGAGGATGTAGGAGAAAGAAGGTTCGGGAAGATTCTGGAAGGTTCTGGAATGAGCCATGTCTGGGTTTGAGCCTGAGCTCCACCGCTTCCCATAGGAGGGACTTAAATTTTGTAAATTACTGTTTCTTTATCTGTAAATTGGAGCTAAAATATTCACAAAAAATTAGCCACAGATAATATATGCAAAGGGCCTGGTCCAGGCACTCAAGAACTCCTCTCTCTCAACTCTGGGAAAGACTTGAGCTGTCTGAGGCTCCCCCTTCCATGGATATGACTGACTGATTATGTGACTGTTTGATTTTGGTGCTGAGGGTCACCCTAGGCCTAGACCATGCTGAACCCTGTGCTACCAGTGAGCTACAGACCCTACCTCTGTGGCGATGTTTTCAATGCCCTTTTATGTGTAGAAAATAGGGGGACACATTCAGAAACTCCATCTGGAGACTCCCTTTTCTATTTACTTCCTGAGTGATCTTGTGCAAAGCATCCAGCCTCTCATTTTCTCTTCCTAAATTGTGGGTGCTCTTTGCAATAAAAAACACCACCAAATTTCCTTGGAGCTCAATGGTTCATGAAGTATTTTTCATCATTATTATTCTATGTGAACTTTCTAGCCAGTGGGTCAAGATGGTCCCATCCGTGTTTATCACCCCAAAGTGTTAGCAAACTCAGGACAGTTTTGAACTATTTTTTTGTTTTGTGTTGTTTTGCTCATCAGAAAGGAAGCTGGGAACAGAGCAGAGGGAGTGGGTGTTTGTGCTTCCTGCGCTCTTTGGAGTTGTCCTTAAGTCATTCAACAAACACTATGTAGCATGAGGATGTGGAAATAAAGTAAAGGGGCCCCTTAGTTACCCCAGAGTCTCCCTGGTTGACATCGAGTATGCTGGAGCCAGCCATGTTGTAGTCCACGTGTGTGCAGAGTAGGAGGATGCCCTTGGGAGCTGGGGTTCACCCCCTTGCAGGGTTGGGGTAGCAGGCAGTGTTGGGAAGAGATCTGAAGACAAACAAATGCTCCTGCTTGCCCTCAGTGGTAAATGTCCACTAGATCAAAATGCCGGGATCTGACAGGGGTCAGGAAGGGAGTTCTTGGCAGGCGGTGCAGTGTTCTCAAAGGTCTGGAAGTAGAGCTCAGGACAATGTTTTAGGGGAGTTCCAGGAGTCCCCAGTAAAGCAGGAGATGAGGCTATGAATCCAAGGGAGGTCAGAGCTTGGGAGCCTCTTTCTTCCTCTCCTGAGGAATCAGGATTTCCTGAATATAGTGATGAGAATTACATGGAGCAGGGAAGTCATGACAGCCCTGAGTCCAGGGAGCAGAAACATCCAGTAAAGGAGGCACAGGAGGCGGTGGGGGAGTGCTGGTCCTCCAGGCCTCGGCGAGGTGCTGTGGAAATTGCAGAATTTTCCCACCGTGAGAGAGGCATGTGGAATATCCACTCCCTGGCACACCAGGTGTGTCTCATTATGCTGAGTACTCGCCGAGGAGGTAAGGCTCAGAGAAGTTCCACAGCTTGCCTGAGACAACACAGCCCAGCAGTCATGGAGCAAACAACCTCGAGTCTGTCTGCCTCCCATTTCTGCACAGTTACCTTCCTCTGTTTGTCATCTCTATAACTACGTGTTTTCTGACCGGATAGAGAGTGATACGGTTTGTACTTTGCTAAACACCCACCGAGACTTGTCTGGTCACTCTATTACCAGGGCTTTAGGGGAGGTCAAGAAACACACGACTGAGGGGTCATGCTCTTGCTTTGTGCTCCTGGTTAGTTTTCCCTTCCAGCAAATCTGCTGGAGTGCCAGCCTCACAGGGAGCATGGCGGTTACCAGATACCCTCCATCTCAGGGTTTCTGTATACACTCTTACTTCCGGCCCTGATTGGAAGCTGCCTTGTGAGGGGCCGTAACAAAGTCTGCCCATAAAGCGTGCACACATAAACTCTCTGTCTCCGGAGCTCTCAGAACCAAGACTATCAGGTGTGCTTATCCAAATATCTCCGAAAGCTTTGAAACGTTAACCCCATTTGCTCCCAGGTCCCGGGGTAGCCACATGTAGAAAGTGGGGTGAAAGGAGGCCAGTCTTGTAGCATTTGGAGATTAAAGATCTTGATAGTGCTGAGTGCTGTTCAGTGAGTGAGCGTCTAAAAGCCATTTAAGGGAGTGGTTCCGCTAATAAACAGAGTGAAAGGCCAGCGTTGGGCCCCAGATCAGTGGTTACAATCAGAGATGCTAGAGCCATTCCAGGCTTTCAGAGAGAAAAAAAATCCCCCACTCATGTCCGTGTTAATGGTTTGCTAATAGTTTTAAAGGCTACTTCTGGAAATGTGCAAAATCTATTCCTGTTTGGTATCAGCGCTTTTTCTGAGTTCTTCCTGGGCAGAAGGGTCCTGTTTTAGTGGGGGGGCTCTTGGGGAAAACAGGAAAGACCTGTTCGTGATGGACAGAGGCCTGACTGGCCTCTCCTGTGCTTCCAGTGGTGGTCCACCCTCCAGACATGGAAGAAAAGGGGCTGAGGTCTGGACAAAGCTGACCTCAGAAAATGCAGCCCCTTTCTCTAAAAGTAGTCCCGAGGGTCAGAAGCTTGGGCTACAGTCCTGTCTGTGCCCCTGATTATTGTAATCGCGCTGATCACTGGCTCCTGACAGTGTCTACATCAGAAAACCCAGGGCCAAGGGGCAGGGGTGCCAATTTTCAGGCACCCACTGCAGTGATGTGATCAGGGGTTTCCTTGAGTTGATATTCTGCAAAGGCAGGTTTGAGCATCGCTGGACTTGGTGGGCAGGAGCTCCCCTAAAGCCCCAGCATTTTCCTCTCGCTGTCTGGGCTCCTCCTGAGAATCCCTCTCAACTCCCCCAGCCTTTCTTGCTTGCTTTTTAAAAATTTATTTATTTTCAGCTGTACTGGGGATAGCCTCAGGACCTTACACGAGCTGGCCAAGGCTCCTCCACCAAACTATATCCAGCCGGCATTGAAGTCAACGATAGGAAGAAAACACGAGGAGAAGGGTGCAGACGTACACAAAGCCAATGGCTGGTCTCAAGAGAGCTTTGATCTTGTACCCCCGCTTTTGCTGGTGGCCAAGCAAAATGTGCTCTGAGTCAGCGTTGCCACAACAAGCCACCAGGAAGGTCCACAGACCTCAGGTCTACAACACTGAGAGGACCCTGCTGGGAAACCCATTTCCAAGCTTGTAATGGCAAACACCACCCCTCAACATCTAGCGAAAACACACTTTGGGTCACTTAACCTGGATTATTTCCTTTTAATTTCCCTCCCAAGAGAGGGGTACTGCTGCTATCACTCCAATCTGTACGTGTGAGGAAGCCAAGGTAGGTGAACGCTGCAGCGTTTGCTCACAGTTTCCTAGCTAGTAAACGTGGGAACATGACTGAAAGCCCAAATGGACCACGAGACAGTCTTTTGTGTCAGAAGGGACACATATGCACTCTTCAGAGGAGTCCAAAGGCCCACACTCCAGCCTTCAATTCCTTTTTTCTAAGAAGTGTTGTCCAAATAAAATAAACGGAACTTGGAATAGCTCATTGTGCTCCGGCCCTGCCTTCGTGCACGTCCCGCACGCTGCTGTCCACCTGGCAGCTGCTGCCTTCACTGAAGGGGCCGGGAGCATGAGCAATGGAACCTTTTTTTAATTATAGCAAGAGATTGTTTAGACTGATCCCGGGGCCATAACACGGAATCCCAGAGTTACAGGCTGGGAGCAATTCTGCCAGACCAAGACAGGACGGATTTCACGATGACTCTGGCAATTCCGCTTCCTTGGCACATGTCACACAAAGCGGAGATTCACGGTGGCACAGAACTAGATGGGATTTGATTGGGCTGGGGTCTGTTCAGCCTGTGCTTTGGGTACAAAGTCGGAATTCTCTGTGCAAAGAAATGCACTGCCTTCTGCCAACTGAATCTCAGTTTGTCCATCTGTACAACAGGATGGTTGAATTCCAAGACTCCCAAACTCCTGCTCAGGATAACACTGAGTTCTAACTCTACTCAACCAAAAGCCCTGGGGCCGACCATCAGTACCAGGTTTTTCAGGGAGACCTGGGGACACAGGGAGAAGAGCAATACCTGTTACACGTGGTCTGGAGGCAGGTGTCCAGTGGTAACAAGACTCAGAGTGAAAGGCTTGCCTCTGCCGCTGTCCTGCAGGGGAGGAGGCCAGGGACCTGCCCTCGCTCACCCAGCCACTCTCCTGTGGCTTCTGGAAAGTCTCTCCAAGCTCAGCTGCGTGACTTTCTGGGGTACTTGGTAGCAGCTCACATCCCTGCGCCCTAGTCCAGACCTGCAGATCCCACGTCTCTTGAGGGAGGGGAGGATGTGCATTTTAACAAGGACCCTGGACGATTCTTACACGCTTTGATGAAATCAGACATCGTGTTAGAGTTCCTCATGAGTCCTGAGTGAGGGCTGTGTGTGAATTCAATGACTTTTATGAACTTATGCACTAGAAAACCCTTGATCCCAGCCATACGAGACTCCATCGGCCCTCCGAGTTTTGTTCATAAATGTGCACGAGTGGCATGTACATGTATTTGCACTAACACACACATAAAAAACATGTATCCAAGCTCTGTTTATTGGAGGCATGTTACACATCTGAACATTTTTATATGTACTTAGGTTTTTATAATTAGCACCTGTTTGTGATACAAAATTGTACATTCATTGTGAGGAACCAGCAGTTGTAACTATTGCATCTTAGTCCTTTTCCTTAATTCCCTTTTTCTTCCTTCCTTCCTCTTTCCCTACATGCTGAGGTCCCCTTCCCATCTCTTTATTTCTTATCATCTTAACTTTTGCTCTTTTAATTATCTTTATACTCTGGGTTTCTCACATAAGCAAAAATCACATGATGTTTAAGCTTGTGTGTCTGGTGTATTTCCCTCTGCATGATAGCCTCCTGGTGCATCCATTTTTGTTTCCTACAGATGACTCTAATGTATCCTTCTTTATGTATAAGTCAGAAATTTTACTCCAAGTGTTTTGTCTGCTTCTCCCAATCACTACAATTTAAGAACCATTTGAAAAGAACTTCAGAGAGATTGTACTCAGGGTCACAGAAAGAGATGCAGCCGGGATGGAACCTGGGTCCATCAGACTCCAAGTTTTTTTAATACCCGGTCTTTCGGTCTTTCTTTTCAAAGCTGCCATGATGTCCACCCTGGGGACATCACTCACACTATCACCACATGATATGTGCCTCTGGCGTGGAGTCACAGGGTGTTCTGTGACTAGTGGCCCCCTCTACTGCTCTGCCCATCTTCAGTACTTCCTTAGCTCAGAGCCCACCTCCCTGTTCTCCTCCGGTTATTTTTTTTTTAATTTTTTTTTTTTTTAGGTTTTTTGAGACAGGGTCTCTCTTTTTTGTGGTTCAGGCTGGCCCTGAGCTCAGCCTCAAACTCACATCACAATCCTCCTGCCTCTGCCTCCCGAGTGCTGGGATTACAGGCGTGAGCCACCACACCTGGCATTGTGGTATGTGGTATTGGTTGCCGCTGGGTGTGGGTCTCCACGCCCAGTATTGTTATGTGGTTACCAGGGAATCGAACCTGGGCCCTTGCGCTTGCAAGACAGGCACCAGAACCACTGAGCTAACTCCCCGGCCCTCTCCTCCGGTTATTTTTATTGACACACAGGTAATGCCTTTATTTTCTTCTCAATGTTCGTACATATCAATGTGAGAGCTTATGAATTGTCTCCACTTTCTGTCTCCTCCTCTTTTGGAGAGAGATGGATTCCAGCCCTTTCGTTCTAGTTCTCTATTGTTGCACAAACAACTGTCCGTCGTGTAGTGGTTTAAGACAACTGTGCTATTATAACTCACAGTTTTGCAAGCGAGGGGTTTGGGCAGGGCTCAGCTGGGAGATTCTTCTGTTCCACATAGCAGTAGCAGAAGTCAAACTCAGTCAAGCTGGCATAGAGCCAAGGTCAGCAAACTATGGCCAGCCTCATACTGGTGTCTTTGAGGATGGGAGGGTACTGGGGATCAAACTTAGGACCTTGCACTTGCCAGGCAGTTGTGGTGCTGCTGAGCTACATCCCTGGCCCTGGTATTATTTTTGTAAATAAAAGTTTTATTGATACACAATCAGACCCATTTTTTCAGGTCTTGTTGGTGACTGCTTTCAAGTTTGTAAGAGTAGAGTTGATTAATGGCAATAGAAATGATGGCATGCAAAGCTTCAAATATTTGGTCTTTTATGGAGAAAAACTTCTGACCCTTGATCTATGGAGCCCCAGAGGTTCCCCGTGGGGCCTTCCTGGAAGCTGGTTCAGCGGGAGTGTCTCCCTACAGGCAGCCTTACTCCAGCCTGGAGACCCCAGCACAGTGGAACTATTTCAGTGGCAGGTGGAGGCTCATGGAAATAATTCTTCCAAAGCCCAGGTGACTCTCAAACTGCATCTGATGGCATAGCCTCAGAAGTTCAAGAACACCCTCTCTGCCCTTTTCTACTGGACAGGTGAGTCAGAAGTTAGATCAGGCCTCCAGGAGAAGAATTAGGCTGCTTTACTTCATGGAGGAGTAAAGACCTTGTGACCCCTGTTAATGGAGTAGTTTTTGAAAATCTTTCAAGCTTTGGCCAGAAATCTTCCTCTGAAGTGTTGAGTCAGTATTTCTTCAGCAGACATTTACTGCACTTTCTCTAAGTGGTGTGGGCTCTGCTAGATGTGGCGAAGGCAGCAGAGAGGAAGAAATGTGGTCTCTGAGAGCACAGAACTCACTGTCTAATAAGGTAGACTCAGGAGATGTAGCGCTGAAGCTGAAAGGCCCTACAGGCAAAGCTGAGTATGCCCTCAAGCTTTCCCTCGACTAAATCTCAGAATCCAGCGTCACTTATTGCTTTGTTTTTTTTTTTTTAGGTTTTTTGAGACAGGGTCTCGCTTTTGTGGTTCAGGCTGGCCCTGAGCTCAGCCTCAAACTCACATCACAGCAATCCTCCTGCCTCTGCCTCCCGAGTGCTGGGAT
>PVIR01031308.1:0-19543 GCA_004026965.1 Petromus typicus
AGGGCCAGCCTGAACCACAAAGCGAGACCCTGTCTCAAAAAACCTTAAAAAAAAAAAAAAAAAAAAGTTCATAGGACAAAAGAACAGTATATAAAATAATGTGACATTTGAACAAGCCACTATTTAAATAAATATTTCTTTCAAAGTACTAATCCTGCCGGGCGTGGTGGCTCACGCCTGTAATCCCAGCACTTGGGAGGCAGAGGCAGGAGGACTGCTGTGATGTTTGGCAGCAGTGAACTGTAGTTTGGCCAGCCTGAACTACAAAGCAAGACCCTGTCTCAAAAAACCTAAAAAAAAAAAAAAAAAAAAAAAAGATACAAAGTACTAATCCTTGTGAGTTATTTTCTTGTTCATCTGATGCAGCCATCACTCCTTACATACGTTAGATATGCCTTTCATTGCTTTCAGAGCCTGTGACATATACTTTGGTTGGTCTGAGCATGGTTTATTTGTTTGGGTTTTTTTGGCGGAATTGGAGATTGAACTCAGGACCTTGCACTTGCGAGGCAGGCTGCAACACCACTGAGCTACATCCTGCACCCCTATACTTTGGTTTGTTTCAAACTTCATTGGTAGAGGCAGATATCTGCTGTTGAGGAACACTTACTGTTTTGTTTTTCTTATTTTTTTTTGATAATCAAAAAAATGATTTGGAGTTGAATTTAAATTTTTTAAAAAGATAGTGATTAACTGAAAAATTGTTTTTATTGGAAGGGAATCACTTTTAAAGGAATGAGACTGGTTATGATACACTGCTCACTTCTGAAAAAATTTCCGAAGCATTGAGAATATCATAAAGATGAATGACTCAGTTTTATTTCTCTTTCCTTGGTATTTGGCATAGTATCTGCATATGGTGGCTGCTTAATTTTTGGACTGATTGAAAAGTAATTTCTCTCAGGGATACCATGCATTTGGATATATGAAATCAGATTATGTTTGCTTCAAATATAGAAGTAGATAATGATTATATGCCCAAGTCAAGCTAATACATATCCGATTAATGGATGGAGGGAACGAGGAAAAGTGGGAAGATTGGCAGGCTTCGTGGAGGACATAGAATCTCAGGTGAGCTTTTAAGCACAAGTAGGAGTTTCAGAGCAACAAACACAAGAACAAGTGCTTAGAGGTGAGAAAGTATTTCCCAAATACAGAAAAGTCTGAAAGGTTTGATGGGTGCTATTCTGTCTTCCTGAAATGTTCTTGCCCTAGTTGTCTTTTGTTTAAGTCTTAGTCCACATGTCAGAGAAGCCTTTTCTTTTTTTTAATTGATTTTATTGGTACATTTTATATACACATCATGATCACAGTTGACGTAGAGAATTTGTACCAGTATATGACATGAATTCTCATTTTCCCCATTCCCCTGCCCACCCTACAACCCCCTACCCCTTTTTTATACATAAGCTTTGTTTCCTTTTTTACCATCAAATTTTTTCTTTCCCTTCTTACCCCTCTCCTCCTTTTACCTTTGAATATTTTGTATCTCACAATATCTGTCATACATTTTAGAACTCATTTACATCTTTAATTTCTCATACCAGAGAAAAGATACAGTATTTACACATTCGTGTCCTATTTATTTCACTTATGAGTGTATCCTCAAGGTATGTCCATATGATATAAATTACTCAAATTCATCATTCATTATGGCAGAGGGATATTCCATTTTATAAAACAAAAACACATCTTCTTTATCTAGGCTCCAATTGATGGGCATTTGGGTTGTTTCCAAGATTTGGCTATTACAAACTGAGCTGCTATAAACATGGGTGCATATATGTCACTGATATGAATCTCTTAATTCTTTCATGTATATACTAGCAGAGGATAGCAGGGTCAAATGGAAGCTGTAGTCCTAGTTTTTTGAGGAATCTCCACACCTGTGAACACAGTGGTTACACTGGTTCTCAATCCCACCAACAGTGGAGAAGGATTCCTTTCTCCTTGCAGCCCTGCCAGCATTTGTTGTTGGTTAATTTCGAGATAGCTTTGTGGAGTGAAATGAAATCTCAGAGTTGTCTTCATTTTCATCTCTGTAATGACCAGTGATGTTGAACATTTCTTCATGATTTTTAGCTGCTTTTACTTCTTTCTCTGACAATTGTCTGTTCATTTCAGATGCCCATTTTTGAAGTGGGTCTTTAAATTGGAGGGGCTGCTTTTTAAACTTCTTTATATACTCTAGATACACTAGATATTCACTAGATACTCTAGATATATATTCTTTATATACTCTAGATAATCTAGATACTCTCAGTCCTTGGTCTAAGAAACAACTGGTAAAAATTTTTTCCCATATTGTCTGTCAGTTATCTTTTTGGTCTTCTGGTTTTGTCTTGTGGTGCAAAAGCTTTTCAATAAGATGAGATCCCAGTTATTGATTCCTTCTGCTAGATCTCATGTTGCAGAGGTTTTGTTCATAAAGTCTTTCTTAATGCCAATGTCTCCAAGAGTTCTACTTAACCTATTTTCCAGCAGGTTTAGTGTTTCTGTTTTAATATATATATATATATTTTTTAAGACAGGGTCTTGCTTTGTAGTTCAGGCTGGCCCTGAGCTCAGCCTCAAACTCACATCACAGCAATCCGCCTGCCTCTGCCTCCCGAGTGCTGGGATTACAGGCGTGAGCCACCATGCTTGGCACTGTGGTATGTGGTGCTGATTGCTGCTAGGCGTGAGTCTCCATGCCCAGTATTGTATGTGGTTACCAGGGATCGAACCCGGGCCCTTGCACTTGCAAGACAGGCGCTGGAACAACTGAGCTAAATCTCCGGCCCTTCTGTTTTAATATTTAGGTCTCTAATCTTCTTTGACTTTAGTGCATGGGTATTTTACTTTCTTGGTTAGATTAATTCGTAAGTATTTAATTTTTTCTTAATGCTATTATGAATGTTATTGTCTTCCTGATTTCTTTCTCAGTGAGTCAATTAGTGATGTACATTAGTGTCGCAATAAATATTAGTGATTTTTGGGTGTTGATGTTATATCCTGCTATATTGCTGAATTTGGTTATTATTGTCTTTTAGTGGAAGTTTTTGAATTGTCTGTGTAGAAGATCATATCATCTGCAAGTAAATACAATTTCATATCTTCTTACATATCCCTTTTATTTCTTTCTCTTGACTGATTGCTCTGGCTATCGAACAGGATTGGTGATAACAGACATCCTTGTCTTGCTCTTGATTTTAGGAGGGAAAGCTTTGAGTTTTTACATTTTATCATGATGTTGACAGTAGTTTGTCTCTTAAGTGGCTTGTATCGCATTGAGATAAGGTTCTTCTGTACCTATTTTGTTCTTTATTTTTATTATTTTTTTTGTACTGAGGATCACACTCAGGACCTTGCCTTTATGAGGCAGGCACCAGAACCACTGAGCTAAATCCCTGGCCCTTCTTCATGGTTTTTCCATGTTGGATTTTGTCAAAGATTTTTTTCCTCATCTATTGAAATGATCTTGTGATTTTTGCCCTTGCTTCTGGTTTTTGATTTATTACATTTATTGATATGCATATGTTGACTTCTCCTTGTGTTCTTGTGATGAAGTTTACTTGGTCTTGACGTATCATCTTTTTACTGATTTTTACAAAATGATTTGTTGCATTCTGTTTGCTAATACATCTGGTTAAAGATTTTTGCATATATATGCATAAAGGGGTTTGACATGTAGTTCTTTTTTAAGTGAGTGTTTTCTAGTTTTAGAATTAAGGTAATAGTAGTTTTCAAGAATGAGTATGGCAGTACTCTTTCCTTTCAAGTTCTTTAAAAAGTTTGAGTATGGGAAAACAGTTTAACATACAGATAAGTAAGCACATAGAAACCCAAATAGTCATGCTTAAGAAAGAAATTCTTGATAATTACATCATAGTTAAAACTGCTGAAGGCCAACACAAGGACAAAATCTTTTTTTTTTTTTTTTTTTTTGAGATAGGGTCTCACTTTGTGGTTCAAGCTGGCCTGAGCTCAGCCTCAAACTCACATCCCAGCAATCCTCCTGCCTCTGCCTCTTAAGTGCTGGGATTACAGGCGTGAGCCACCACGCCCAGCAACTGTGGTGTGCGTACTGGTTGCTGCTGGGCGTGAGTCTCCACACCCAGTACTGTATGTGGTTACCGGGGAATTGAACTTGGGCCCTTGCGCTTGCAAGACAGGCGCCGGAACCACTGAGCTAAATCCCCGGCCCAGGACAAAATCTTAAAAGCTGTTAGAAAAAGGTAATACACCACTTATAAGGTAACTCCATACAGTTATAGCAAACCTTAAAGACCAAGAGAGCTTGGCATGAAATGTTTCAACTCTAAAAGAAATAAAGTACTTCCTTAATAAAGAGCACCTTAAGAAATTCATAACAATGAAGCCTTCCAAAAAAGAAATTTGCATAAACTTCTCAAGAATATCCTAGAAAGAGACAATAAAAGCAAGTATGCCAAAAAATCTAGTAGAATAAATACATCAGGTTAGGTATGCAGTAAAGAAGAAAGGAGGGGAGGGAATTGACACCAGGAAAATAACACAATGACAAAAATAATTCAGTATCTTTCAGTAATAACCCTTGGTGTGACTGCAACACTTCCTCAGTCAAAAGACTGAGTCAAGGGCCAGGGATTTAGCTCAATGGTTCCGGCGCCTGTCTTGCAAGCTCAAGGACTCGGGTTTGATCCCCGGTAACCACATACCTATACTGGGTGTGGAGACTCACGCACACCCAGCAGCAACCAGTACCACATACCACAGTGCCGGGCATGGTGGCTCATGCCTGTAATCCCAGCAGTTGGGAGGCAGAGGCAGGAGGATTGCTGTGATGTGAGTTTGAGGCTGAGCTCACGGCCAGCCTGAACTCCAAAGCGAGACCCTGTCTTAAAAAAAAAAAAAACCTAAAAAAAAAAGAAGACTGAGTCAATTTCAGATTGTATGAAAAAATAAAACCCAACAGTACAGTGTATACAAGAAACAATTTAACTAAAAAATAATTCATAGACTAAAAATTAAAAGATGAAAAACAGTATTTCCTGCAGTGGGAGCTCCAAAATGAGCAGAGTAACTATCCTAATGTCAGATGAAGTGGATTTCAAGCCCAAACTGATCAGAAGAGGCTTCTATATGTAGATGCAGCAAAAACTGTCCCACCCAGTTTCATAAAACAAAAGTATTAGACATTAAAGATTAGGTAAACATGAACACAATTGCACTTCTTTAATAGAATTTTTAACCTCCTGGATTTCTCTTTAGGACTTTTTCATGGACTCTGATTCTTTGGGTATAAGCAGCAGGGCAGCTGGATGGGAGCACATGTCAGGAGGTGAACTGGATACTAGGCTGTGCGCTGACGCCAGCACTTTTAGACCTGAACCACTCATAACTGCCTTCGCTTCTTATCGCAGAGGGTAGGACCTTCCTTTGGAAGGAGCTCCATGGATTGTGCAAGAAAAATGTAGTATCTGAAGTGAAGTTAAGTGTTTCATTAGATCAGTACACAAACTTGTCTTTTAAAAATTTCTCCTCTGTTTTGTGGATTGTATTACTTCATCCTCCCTCTTTCTTTCTCCTTTTCTGTAGAGATGTTCTCTACAAATTATTGTTAATTTCTCCCATAGTCAGTATCTTTTCACACTTTATTGTACCTTAGCCATGTATTTTTGGATTACAACCATTTAACTGATGGGCCTGTAGTATGAGCCATGAATAATTCTGAGACATACAGCAGAGTGGAAAAGGAAAATGATACATCATAACGCTAATCGCTGTGTCTTAGCAGACTAGTACTAGCATGGATTTTTAGCTCTTGAGGAAAAAAAAAATAGCTGCAGCCTTCACATTCATCTTTAATAAATGTCAAGCATTTAAACACTTTCAGTATGTGTTATGGAAGACCTTGTTCAGAATTTTCTAAAATGTTGAGGAATGTTGCTAGAATTTTTAAATGTTGAGGGGAACATTAAATATAATGATTTCTAGCTGAACACAGCAGAAAAATAACAGAAGGGCTATGTGGATGGCCGCTGACTTATGCTAATTCAGCTTGTGATTTTTCTGCTGACCATGGTGCGGAAGCCATGCACACTTACCAGAAAGTATACTCTGAATTTGGGGTTTTGCTCTTCTTAGCTTACTAACACATGGTATAGTAGTGTTTTTCTGATTCTCGGCTGTGGTAATGGGCGAGGCTCACAAGGCAGTCATGTGACAGTGTACCATGTCACTAAACTGTGACCTTCTGTAGGTTAAGTATATAAGATACATTTTTGACATATTTATTTTAGGATGGATTTATTGGGGCTATAATCTCATTGCAATTCAACAGGTATGTGAAGTACAGGTTTCTTTAACTTCTTACCTTTTTTTCTCTGATTTACTTTCTGTATTCATAGTTCCTTGGTAGATTTTACTCATAGCTATGTGTATAGAATATTTACTGTTTAATGCATGTAAGTGTCAAGAGACCTAGAGGCTAAAGAGGTAGCACTGTTGTATAGCTCAAGTTTTTGAGATTTAATGCTAGTGTATGTGAATGTGTGTATTAGGCTTTCTGAATGTTTATTCTAAAACAAATAATGTGTGATGAGTCCAGTTAAATAGTGTGCACTGGAAGATTTAAGATCTGGTTTACTTTTCTACATATTGTTAGACTTGAACCTCCGGATATGAAAAGGCCTGATATGTGCTTCATGAGAAGAAAGAGGTGCTGGGCACACACCAAACTCCCTGGTCATTTTACAGAAGAAAAAGACTGAGCAAGAAAGCTCTAAGTGGTGTATACACAAAAGACTCTCCTTAGCCATTATATTCCATTGCTATAGAATTTCATGTAAGTCACAAACAAAATCAATAAACAGAGTAGAGCTTGGATCTTAATATAGTCAGCCATCATTTTCACTGAATTCTTACTTGTGCCATCTAATCCAGAGATAAAGGGATTGACAGCCATTGCTTGTACTAGGGAAGGTGCTCCATTTAGGGTGATTATCTGTCTCCATTTGCCTGATAAATTATATAGTCAAGCTATTGAAGTGGAAGATGGTATTTAAAAACAAGAGGACATAACTCAGGGCGAGGGACCTGACTTGGGGAGTGCAGAAGAGACTTTCTAAGGACGTGCCTCTATGGAGGAGACCTGAAGAACCAGGAAGAAGCACCGATGGAAGTGTTCATGCTGTCACTCACATCAGGCTTCGTCCTGCCTCTGTCCATTCTGCCTGGACAGGGAGAGAGGAAGCAGCTAGCGGTCAGAGAGTCACGAAATAACTTCTGAGGAGTAATCTGTTTTTAAAATGTATGTAATACATAGTAGAACATATCAAGAGTATACTATGCTGTTAGATACTAAAATGTGAAATGAAATTTATGTATCATGTATGTATATATGCACAGTATAAAGTATATTTCTTACTATGGATCATGGTTAAAATATCTTAAAATATTTTGGTTAGAACAAGCAGGAATGAAACCACACTATTATCTTGACCTCTTTTATATGATTACATTTTCAATTATTTAATATTTTAGAGAAAGGGAAAAGAATAGGAACATGGTTCAAGTGGAGAAAAGACTAGATTATTCAAGGCCTTGTAAGATAAATAGAAAGTGAACAAACAGTGTTTGATGTTTTCTATTTGGCTACAATTTTACTTTTATCTTGACCAAATATGAAGGGAATTTGGGAACTAGGATTAAATAAGGGCTTTCTGACAAATTCTGTATTCCTTTAATGAACATTTAGTGTCCTGTCATCTGAAATGTACAGTGAGTGGGTTTTTCTGTTCTGTGTACATACAACATTTCAGTGGCCCCCCAGCCTAGAAAAAAGATATTTTGCTTTGATGATAGTATTAGTTATACACCCCAGAAAAAAATTAGATGTAAATTATAGCTAACTTAGTTTCTTTGCATTTGAAAAGGTAGTACTGTCATTTTTTTAAATGCCAGGCTGTTTTTATAGAAGTATACGGTGTTGGTACAATTCTGAAATTGTGAAGTTATGTCCTAATTTTAAAATGAATCAATATAGAATTCTTCTGTCTTTCTTTTCTGTGCCCTCAAATATAATACTACTTGTCTGGTCATGCGGAGTTTTTTCAAGGTAAAGAATGCCAACACAGCATAATATTTCCACTTATCTTCCCTCCTGTAGATTTCACCACCCGATTCTCAGTCCTTTGGAGAGCAGTTTCCAGCTGGAAGTTGATGTCTTGAGTCATCTGCTGAAGGCCCAGGCTCAGGTCTCGGAGTGGAAGTTCCTCCCTTCCCTGGTAAACCTGCACAGTGCTCACACCAAGCTGCAGACCTGGGGCCAAATCTTTGAGAAGCAGCGAGAGACCAAGAAACATCTGTTTGGAGGGCAGTCGCAGAAGGCTGTTCAGCCCCCACACCTTTTCCTTTGGCTGATGAAACTCAAAAACATGCTCCTGGCCAAGTTCAGCTTTTATTTTCATGAGGCACTGAGCCGACAAACTACTGCTTCAGAAATGAAAGCATTGACTGCAAAGGCTAACCCAGACCTTTTTGGAAAGATCTCCAGCTTCATCAGGAAATATGATGCCGCCAATGTGTCCTTAATTTTTGACAACCGAGGTTCAGAGAGTTTTCAGGGTCATGGCTATCATCACCCCCACTCCTACAGAGAGGCCCCTAAGGGCGTGGACCAGTACCCAGCCGTGGTGTCTCTGCCCAGCGACAGGCCTGTCATGCACTGGCCCAATGTCATCATGATCATGACGGACCGCATGTCTGACCTGAACAGCTTGGAGAAAGTAGTCCACTTCTATGATGACAAAGTTCAGAGCACCTACTTCCTGACCCGGCCAGAGCCTCACTTTACCATTGTGGTCATTTTTGAGTCTAAGAAATCTGAGAGAGACTCCCACTTTATTTCCTTCCTTAATGAGCTCTCACTTGCTCTCAAGAACCCCAAAGTTTTTGCGAGTCTAAAACCTGGATCCAAAGGTTAGCAGGTGACTTGTGTGAAAGATTCTCAAGACTAGAAATTGTTTCTAATTGCTGTGATGATCTGCACTCATCTGTGATTAGAATTTACATCCATTCGTGCTTCTCTCAGAGCTAAATTAAAGACAGATCCTCCCTAATTGTGTTGCACACTTTGTAAGTAATTAAGGCCAATTGAATTAAATATCCAAAGAGTAATCTAGGAACTGATCCTGGGTTGCTGTGCGTGTGCATGGTATAGCAAAGTAGTTATGGTATTTTCTCCTATTCTCCTACATTTCATTTAGACTCTATTGAGTAGTCTTTGGTCGTGCCTTCCAGGTGTTTTTTATTATTCTAAATATCATGTTTCAATGGGTTTCTAAACATTCCTCTCTTTCCTACTTTCCTGGAAGAGTAATTGGCACAAGACATTAAATGAATATGTTTTCTCTCATAAATTAGCCAGTTAACATAGAGCTTTTAGTTTTACAATTTTGATGTATAAATTAATATTCTGATGCCACAGTTAGGATCTTGAGAAGAATTTTCTGTTTGTATTGAAGTTAAACATGGATAATTGGTCTCATAACATCAGGTTTTAACAGTTCAAAGACCTTCAAAGCAGCTTTAATGGCCATAGCTTCTTTTTGAGTGAAAGAACTAATATATGTGTTCTTAGCAGTATAAGGTTTGGGTTTTCACTGTCAGCATAAACCATCATACGGGTTTGTGCATTCTTCATATTATCTCCCTTATTTTCTATATATCACCCTCCTGTTGAAATAAATGTTCATATTTGGCTCTGTTTTCAGTTATTTTTAGGCTTAGAAAACATGTAGTCATGGTTTTTAGTCACTTGAAGGTTATCACACAACAGAGCTTACTTTTATAAAATCAAAGTGAAGGTCTTTTGATACCTTGCTCTTGCTAAAAATCAATTGTGCTTTAAAAAGAGCTCTTTGTAGTTGAGTAATCAACTTAGCACCTATGCACATTGGAACTTAGTTTTCATGTTTGCCTCCTACAATACGCTTATAAGCAGTACTCCACCTTACCCTGCCTTACCACTTTCCTCTAGTAGGTGTTCATGGGGAAGCAGACAGATCAGTGAAGGCTGATAGACTGCGGAGACCTTCACTTCTGTCATTGGTTCAGAGTAACGTAGCCATGGAGAATATAACTGAATCATTACTACTTGATAGTTCCTTCAAAGATTGTGTGAAAAGTAAAGGCTGGAGCAGTCTTGTGTGTCAAGGTCCCATGGAGCCATTTTGGGCATCCACGGCAGGCATGGGAGGGCCGTCAGCTGGGCCAAGACGGTGTGGGATGTCCGCCCCTCCCCCCAGCCTACCTGAGACAAACCCACTGGCCTCTTTTCTGAAGAGAACATGTCTTTTTTTTCTTTATTTCTCTTTCTTTTTCACCATATTATTCATAAAAGGCTAGTTTACTTTAAATAGAAAGTGGTGTTCACTTCTGTATTGCATTCACTCAAGCTTTATAAAAATATGAATAGATTTTATGTTGACCTAACATAAAAATTGAAAGTAGCACTAAGAATCAAATAATTTCTCCTCCCTTTTGTATTTTGTCAAGAAACTGCAAAGTGTTCCTTGGTGTACACATTTCTTTATTGTCCTAGATAAAACCACCATAGCCTTAATGATAGGGTCCCTGTGTACCTAAAAGAATATTTGCTTCAGTGGAACACAGAGAGGAATGTAAATAAAACATATATATAGTACTTAAGCAGTGAGATATATACATATTTGAATTGTGTATTTATTTTTAAATGTATTTTTAAAATAAAAAATTTACAATTAATGGAAGGTAGATGTGACTATTAATATCTAAGAATGTAAATTCATAAGTCACTGCAGCTGTCATAGTCTGTTGATGGAGTCTTTGAAGATTAAATATTGATACTTTATTTCTTAAGCACTTCAGTAAAGTTTTTTAAATATATTAAAAAGAAATATTTTGCTTCAAAATACCAAGTCATTTTTACTCAGATTTTCCCCTAAGGACAGTAATGAGATGATGTGTAATGCTTGTGTTTAACGTGAAGAGTAAATTTGCACATTTGCAGACTGCCTACTTTGAAATTTGTTTCTAAACTACAACCTGATCAATGTTTGAATAACTGGGAATAGCAGTCAACACTGACTTTTCCAGAGTCCTTCCAGAAATGTGATTCAAGGTGCTGTTTGGCACACGTGAGCCTTTACAGATTTGTCTTCTCTTCAGCCCAGCCTGGTACCTTTATGTTATTTTTTGAGGAGTGCATGCAAATAAAGCCATGAGGAATCAGTACTCTCTATAGGACTGGGGACATTGGACATACTGAGGAAGATAGCTTTCAAGAAAGAAAATAATTGGTGCTTCACTGTCCTCCAGTGAAATCACTTGGGTGATCTTTACAATATGTCCATACTGATCTAGAGGCAAGTTAGCCTGTGAGTTCAATTTCCCTGTCTGTAAAATGGGGATATAAGGGTATATGTCTACTTTTCCAAAGGCTACTATAAGGCTACTACTATGTAATGGAATCATGCATACAAAAATCGGTTTGAAAACCTGCTGGAGTTTGAAAGTTGAATAATAAAAGATGAAGCCACTCTTCCCTTAAACTTGACACCTCTCCTGTTTTTCCTTCATGTCTGTGGCAAACCTGTGGTTGGTCGTGAATTTGAACAGTTCTTAATTCATTTACAAGATAAATATAAATGCCTAGCATACCCACCCACTCTTCCTGTTTTCGAATCTCTACCCCCAGACTTTTATGGTTGGTTGACAACATCATTTTGGTTTTTCAAAACCAAATGGGTTTGGTTTTGATGGGCAGGGAGGGGTGGGTTTGAGGCAGTGTCTCACCGTGTGATCCAGACTGGCGTTGATAGACCTGGACGTCTAGATACTCTTCCCTTGGCCTCCACCAGGCCCAGCTTAGTATTTTTGTCTAATTGTCGTATGAGAGAGAATTAAAGAGGTATGTTAACATGTCCAGCTGGAGTTGTGGATGTCTTTCTTCTCAGCATTGCCTAGATAGGTTATATCACTAGCCTTACAAAGTGCTGACACTATAATTCTGCTTTTCCTGTTTTAGCAGGCAGAATATATCTACAAAGAGCAGCTTCAGCTCCAACTATTTGGTTACTTTGAATTACAGTTTGAAGGAATAGCTCATAATGAGTTTTAAAGTAATAATATTTTCCACATACCCTAGAACATTCTTAAAGAAAAACTACATACATGAACTTATAAGAATTTTTGCCTCTTAACATTTAATCTTGAATTTAAAACAGCCAGTTTTCTCTTTACCACAAGATCCATCTGTGTAAATACTGTCAACCTTTGACTTATGAACTCTATCAGTTCCCAAGGATTGATTGTAACTCAAGTTGGTTGTAAGTCAGTACAGCTGAGATCTGGATGTTTACCTGGGTACACACTATAGATAACAAAACAGATGAATCTCTCATTAACCTAAGTAACCCAAGTTGCTCGTGTGTCAAGTTGGTCATAACTTCAGGGTCCACAGCATATTGTTATGACTTCACCTAATTTCTTTTTCCTGATTGATTTTGTCTTCATTTCGGTCAACTACTTTCTCCTGCCTCTGCCCCTCCTACTCTCCTCCATCTCACTCCCCTTCTCCTCATCTTCTCTTTCTTCATTTCTGATAGTATCTTCTCAATTTCACTTTGTTATTTTTTTCTCCATGGCTCAGGATCCAAAACATGCCTCACTGGCTTGACCTAGTTTGGGGAACTGGCTTAGGAAAATGTTCATTCTGATTGTTTGTACAACTAATTAGTCCTTTTCAGGCACTATGGTGGGAATACCTCAGAGAAACAGGGAGAAAGTTTGGTATTGACATTGTGAAAGGCCCCCAGTGAAGCCAAGCCACTTCATGAGCACACAGGACTTGGCGGGCTGTGGCCAAGCAAAGCTGTGCATACGGACAGAGACAGCTTGGTGGGGGAAACCCTCTCCTCAAAAACTATTTGAAATAAAATCTTTCCAAATGTATTTTTAATATGTATTCCTTTAGTAAGTAAAAGTGTATTCTTAGTCTGCTGCCATTAATCAGTGTGTAAAAACATTAAATTAGCCACTGATTTTTTCATTATGTAAAAGTTTAAGGAAGTTTTTTTCTTTTATGTGAAAAAAAAAAAAAAAAGAATCCCCTGTGACTTCTTAATAAAGCTCTGTAGGTAGAGGTTTTAATTTAACAGTTCCCTCTCTACTTTTCTATCAGGTTCCTGTTACCAAAGCGATTATTTCATGGCCCTTTCCCTGAATTATTCTAAGCAGTTTCTCCAGAGGAAATGAGTCAGAAGAAATAGGCTTGATGTGCACATCTGTCTTTGGAGACTTCTCTTACTATCATCTCAATCCATAAGCCTTTGTTAATGCAAGTATTTTGACTTGTCTGCATATTTGCTCAATGTGCTTTCAATACAAAGTCTATTTCTGGGATACTTTAAATTTAAAACCATGTGGTGTATATATCAGATGTCAGTGGTGGAAAATGGAGGGGTGCTTTCCCTACCTACCAATCAGAATCTATAGACCAGAGCCTAAGCCACAGTGTAATTTAAGGATGGTCCTGAGAGCTCTTTACTGTGCACTGGTAGCAGCAGAAAAACGTGGGATAGCACTTGACATTGGTCTGGGAGAAGTAGATAATCATTGGGACTTTTGTTAAATGAGTCCCTAGGGTTAATTCTGCTTTTGTTGGTCTGGAAACTGCAGAGTAAATTTGGAATGCAGTTGAATTTGAAAATCTGATGACTGATTTGCCTGGAGATTTATAATGACTCAGCTGGTTGACTTTCTAGGTTAGGTCAAGGCTCATTTCATTTTTGGTGTGACAAGATATGGCAGTTCAGGTTATCCCTGAACCTCCAAGGTCGTCCTGGCCTCAGTCACTTGAGGCTGAACCAGTATTAGTACTGTCCCCCAAGTGGAAGCGCACGGAGGAAATGAATGTGTCCTTTCTAGTGTTCAGCGTTCACTTAATGACTCTTGAGTTAAGCATGTTGGTGCATGCCTGTAAACAGTTATTCTGGAGGCTGAAGCAGAATTGTCAAATTCTAGTGTAGCTTGGGCAACTTACTGGCCCCCCCAACATATAAATTTTTAAAAAACAGGGCAGGGTATGTAGCTCAGAGTTCCCTGGGTTCAATCCCCAGTATGAAAACAAAAACAAAATAGAACAGAACCAACTATTAGACATAAACTATGTTAAAGTGATTATGTAACTTAGCCAAGATCAACATGGCACCTTGCTCGGTTGTTAACTGTACTCATCTGAGTTGGCTTCAACTACCCGGTTACCTGTAGGGCAATAAATAGCCATCAAACTTGTTGCATTAGCTCTACAAATTTTGGGAAAAATATGAAACTACATTTTATTATGTACTGTAAATATCAACATTTAAAATATATAAATGTTAATTTTTCCTTTAAATACACCCAGTGAGATCTTATTACAGTAAAGATTTGATAATGTCAGTTTCCATATTTTAAAATACCTGAAGGGCCGGGGAGTTAGCTCAGTGGTTCCAGCGCCTGTCTTGCAAGTGCAAGCGCCCGAGTTCAATCCCCGGTAACCACATACCATACTGGGCACGGAGACTCACGCCCAGCAGCAACCAGTACCACATACCACAGTGCCGGGCATGGTGGCTCACGCCTGTAATCCCAGCACTCGGGAGGCAGAGGCAGGAGGATTGCTGTGATGTGAGTTCAAGGCTGAGCTCAGGGCCAGCCTGAACCACAAAAAGCAAGACCCTGTCTCAAAAAAAACTTAAAAAAAATACCTTAAGCTATGTAACAGTTGGAAATATTGTGTCACTTCTTTTGCTCCATGAACTCCATTTTACTTTCATAGAATTTTCACCTAAAATAATTGTTCACCTTGTCAAATAAGTCTTGGTATGTTATACATGTAAGTGTCCTTTGGGTTACCATAGTCTCTAAGAGTTTCACGACCAAATGACATATGTTAGAAATTTCAATCAGTCTTAATCATAAAAAGTCACATTTAATTTGAAATGCATCTTTCAATGAAATGAGTAGGTACATTTTTATGATGATTTGAAACTGATGATCTAAATTTGTTTGGTAGGCAGATATTTTTACATCTTGCCATAGTACCCTCAATTTGTTATCTTGGCAATACTGAGGACTGAACACAGGGTCTGCACACTGAGCTACATCCCCAGCCTTTTTTCCATCTTTTAAATACCGGCATAAAGAGATTTATTAGCAGAATTTTAAAAATACACACTCAGATTGGAGTATTGACCCTCAATGGAGATGCCAAAGACTCTGTAAGCACCCCCTCACCAAACCCCTACACCCCATAACAAGGATCAAGCCCAGTGCCTTACAGAAGATAGGCAAGTGCTCTGTCACCTAAGTACGTCTACATTTTAAAATTTTGCTCCAGAAGGAGAAACTATTTTAGACAGTAAGCATATTCCCTCCCTAATACATAGTAGCACAGCTGAGAGGTCTTTTGTTTCTGCAGGGTAATGTGGCATCAAGCTGCCAGTTGGGCGTCTTCCCTCTGAAACCTCTAGAAGAACCTTCCTTGCTCCTGCCAGCTTCTGGTAGCTTGCTGGAAATCTTTGGCTTCGGCTCTCTGCGGACAGCTCTAGTCTCTACCTTTCTCATCGGGGGCCTCTGTCCTTGTCTTTACATAGCTATCTCCTACATAACCTCATTTGAACATTACATCTGTAACAACCCTATTTCTAAGTAAAGCCACTTTCTCAAGTATGTATCTGAGGACTTGACTATGTCACTTTGCATGGGGGGGGTGTGGACTTCAGCCCATAACAGTCAGTATACCTGCTCTTTGCCATGGAGGGAGATGCTACGCCTAGAAGGAAGACATTCTCCTAAGGGTGCCCGCTATGCAAAAATCCTTGAACAATAGTCCAGAGTTAAGGATGGTTAGTACTTCTCTCTCAACACTGGCAAAAACACGAAACACTCATGGGAAATGTCTCCTAATACATTTTAGTAAACTTTACAGGTGACATGAGGCTTGCTTTGTACACGGGAGAAAGGCTGTTTTTAAAGGGAAAGTTGGATGAAACAGTCCATGAGTAGCACCTTTACAGACAGGCCCCTTTTAGGAAAGCAGTGATATGGGGTGTGAACATCAGAAAATTATCACTGTTCTTGTGTGCTGAAACATATCCATAACTCCAGAGTAGGACCTAAGTTTTGTTTAGTTTTCCTGTCCTGGGATTGAACACAAGGCCTTGACACTGAGCTGTATCTCCAGCCCTTCTGGTATTTGAGACCATCTCATAAAATTGTCAAGGCTGGGCTAGAAGCCAGCACCTTGCTGGGTTCTTTCAGCTTCAGCCTCCCAGAGTGCCGACATCACAAGTGTGTGCTTCCATGACTTTCTGGGTTCTAGTTCTGAAGTTCACTCTGATAAAGGACTTGGAGGTGAACTGGGTCGCTGTTCTCTGGAGTCGCCACCTCCAGTGCAGCTTGCACTGTTCTGGGCGTTGTGAATCCTCAGTTCCATGCTCCTGAATTTTCAGAGCAGTCTGCTCTTCCCACAGTGATGATATTTACATTTGTCATCATCATGCTGATTACATGGAAAGGAATGAGAGAAAGAAAGCCCTGGCATGATAAGGCTTAAGTTTCAAAGCCAAGATGAGCCAAAATTTACTCAACTTATAAAGAACCCTTAAAAAGTGAAAGAAATAAGACTGTGTTTTCTTTTTATCTTACTTTGTGCCAGTGTGAGGAAGTGAAAGGGAGGTGTGGGGTTGAGATCCTTCCTAGGACAGAAGAAGAAGTGAAAACACAAACCCTGGGGAGGAAGGAGGAGTTAACACTTGAGGAGTGAGGAATTGCCATGGCCTGGGAACTACAGGTGCGCTGCTACCCTGGGCAGGGCACGGCCTTAGGAAGCAAGTGCTCAAGACCTTTCTCTGCTAGTTCTTTCCTCCTGGACAAGACACTTTGTCTCTGCTCTGTCTTCACTGAGTCCTAGCTTCATTCATTTCTGTCTTCATGCAGTTGTAGCTCTTGGCTATGATCAGCAACATTATAAGTTTACTATGAGAATACTCTATACACCCTCACAAATGTAGTTACTTTTAATTTTAAAAATTCTAGGTATTATGTCCATCTTTCATTCTGTGGACACAATTTTAAATTTTTTGTCTTTTTTAAAAAAATTGAAATCTTTATTGGTACATTACATATATATGTCATGATTGCACTCAACAATGAGAAATGTACCAGTAAATGACACAACTTAATTCTCCTTTTTTCACGTAGCCCTACCCACCCTACCACCCCAGCCCCCTATATACATAAGCTTTGTTTCCTTTATTTTTTGTTATAATCTCATTATTTTTGTCCTCGTTATTTACCCCTTCACTCATTGCACTTTGAGTATTGTCTTTTTTTAAGCAGTAGAGAGTGAACGTGAAGCCTTCACACTGAGCTACGTTCCCACTGAGCTACGTTTCCAGACCTTTTAATTTTCTTATTTTTAAATTTTGAGACAGTGTCTTGCTAAGTGTATGGGGTTGGCAAATATTCGGTGATCATCCACAGTGCACTATCGTGACTCACACCATAGTGTCCTTTATAACGTTTTGGTATTGTATCGTACTTGCTTTGTTTGGACAAGTTTCTGTTTAATTTTTATTTCTGGACCTCTTTAGGGGTCTGAACTCTCAAGAGAGGACCTCTGTCAAAAAAGAAAAGTGGTACAGAAGAGGAATATTAGAAGAAGAAAGAGGAAAAGGAAATGAAAAAGGAGCATGATTGTAAAATCCTTTGGCAAGCTGGGAATGAGATTAGGTTGGAAGTAGCCAGGAGAGGGCGACATGAAAGCAACTCATAGCCCCTTGGCTGCTCTAGCTCTCACCCTGGCACAACTTGGGCCCTTTGACTATTTTGCTCAGTGAAAGCTGAGCAGGGCCGAGTAATTATAAAAATGCTCATTTTTAGTAATTAACATTGGGATTTTCACGAGTGCTCTTGTGGTGACAGGCAATGAGGCAACTGGCTCAAGAGATGAGTCAGAGACTGTACCATTCAGTTCTGCTGAATTCTCACCAAGACCTTCCAAACTCCTCCTCTGAGGACTGTGTGGCGAACTTCTGCTGACTCAGAGCCATTCACAGATGACTGTTACATCGCTGCCACTTCTGTCCTGAGACGTTTAGGATTTTTGTGAGACACATGTTCCCTCTTCATATTGCTAGCCAAGAGCCTTGTGTCGTGGTTTCTCTCACAAATGTCCACCAGCTGACCTGTGTGCTGCGTCACTGCCAGAGCTGAGAGGTAATCTTTTGGAGGCAGGCCCTACTGGGTAAAGTTATGGCAAGGGGATGTGCCCTTGAAGCCTGCATTAGGACCCAGCTCCTGGTGTCTGTGTTTCCCAGCTTCCAAGGTGTGAATGGCTTTGTTTCACCACCCTCAGGAGGGCTGTTCTGCAGCACTATGGGCCCAAAGCAATGGATCCAAATGACCATGGACTGAAAACTTTGAAACTACTACAATAAGCGGTCTCTCCATTAGGTATCTCAAGCGTTTCATCACAGTAGCAGAAAGCTAACCAGCTGTCCATGCTTTGAGTGTTTAGAAGGCTTTGAACAGAGTACTCTTCAAATGAGGTAAGAAGAAGGGGATTCAAATGCCCCTTGAGTTTACACGCAAAGCCCGTTCTCAAATGTTCATGAGCACAGTTTGCTGTAGGGGTTCACTGAATTCTCAGGGAAAGCCCTTGGTGAGGAACAAATAAATTACTGAGGAAGTACAGTGAGTCTTAAAGGGTCAGACCTTCCTGGAAATAAATGCAGAAGGCATTCATCTGTCTCAGACTCAGGACTTTACTGTTCAGAGCTGTTCCACCTGGCATCCCTAGTTTTTCTCTTGTTCCTTGAACCCTTGCTTGGAACTCTGGAGTCATCTATGGTTCCTCTCACTTATTTAATGTTAAATGCTTGGAAAACCATCATATTCAGTCTTTTCTTTCCATTCTTAGTATCACTTTCTTGATCTTTTTCTCAGTCAGGCCTTGTCAGAAATCCTGTTTCTTATTTAGTCTCTCACTTTGTTATATTTTGTTGTTGTATTCAACTCAACTTTTTTACATTTACCACACAGGTGTTAGTAAGTTCTGATTTGTTTGCAATCCCTTCTGGTTTACATCCTGCTTTCTCTTGGAAAGAAGTCGTGATCAAGTTACTCTTAAGAATCTGCTGAAAAGGTTCACTTCTGATGGTTGTGCTCAACATTTTTGCTTTTTTTCTCTGGTGTTGCTTTGCTTTAATTTATGTTTTAGTCAAAATGGAATACTTATTCAGTCTTAGACATATTTTCTCAACACCAAGACTTTCTTTATTATTATTATTATTCTTATCTTTATTGGTACATTAAATATACACATCATGATTGCACTCCATAATGGGGATTTGTACCAGTATAAGACACAACTTAATTCTCATTTTTTCCCATAACCCTACCCACCCTACCACCCCCCATATACATAAAATTTGTTTCCTTACTTTTTTGTTACAATCTCAACATTTTCCCCCTTCACCCTATTTACATTGAG